>CM070874.1:20781208-20963708 GCA_036365515.1 Torymus aiolomorphi
TAAATTCCAAAATGAAGATAAAAATTTTTTTTATGGAATAACATTTTGCTAAAATGCTACTATGTTTTTAAACTAATTGCTTGGATTTTCTTATTTTCCATAGTAGCATTAATATTTAAACATCAAAATCTAATGTAAATAAATCTAAAATATTTCACTTTATATATATATATATATATATATATATATATATATATATATATATATATATATATATATATATATATATATATGTATATATATATATACCCCCACACATGCACGCACACACACGTACATACATTAATTTTGGATGTAAATTAAACAAAGTTTAAAGGATCAATAGATGGTAATTTTGAATTGATTTAATCAATTCATAATATCGAAAACTAAATAAGTCATAGTAATAATTTCAATTTGACTCTTATTAATTTATTAATTAGAAAACAAATGTGACAATATTACAATATGATTTGTTTAATATTCAGATCAGATGATGGGAAGTTTTGTGATAAGTATGAAAGAAAAAAAAAGACAATCATTATCATTGCTATAACATGATTGAATAATAAGAAAACACTAATTATTTTAGTGACACTCTTGGAAATGTCAGTACCTTGGCGAAGGATGCTCTCATAGATGCGATAAGTGGTTTCACAGTCAGAATCGAAAGGAATAGGCGATTTAGAAATGGTCTGACCATCAAGGCTTTGACTACGATTACGAAAATCTTCATTTGTGTGTTTGTTGAGACTTTCTTGGCATTCGCTTTGCCGGCGAATGTGACCGAGCCTCTTGCCGAATTGTCGAATCATCTCGTGGAGTGCGCTACCCCCGTGCTGCTGTCGACCTGCCGTAAAGTGTTGAGGCAAAGACCCATAGATCAAAGAGTTACTGAAGCTTTGTGTGCCAACACAGTCCGCTGCACCTTGCTGATTGTTTGTCGTCTGCAACAACTCCTGTATCAAATTAACATCATAATTTCTTTCAGCGTATTGAAAGGGAATTTGGCCGATACCGGGCATTTCAGGTTATGTAAGTATTTTCCGAGGTATTATGGCACTTTCAGAATAATTGCTTAGTCATTTTGTCGTTCACTTGATAAATATTTAGCTATTGCAAAATATTGATTGCAATTGATGCTTCATATAAATACATACTGATAAAGCTCTTGTTTAGATACGTTAGTAAATTATGCACATTTAGCAAAAAGCCTTACGGACGGACGCTAGGTACATATTTTTTAACCTTTACTTAAACATTCTTCCGTGTACCGAGTGCATAACTGCGTATCCGCGCATCAACAAGGCTATTGATGGAGTTGCAACTGAGATTTTGGTAGGTACTCCCCTACGCGTAATAGATTATACATGTGCGACCACACAGCAATGACAAATTGACAACTACTTTTCTACTGAGCTGTACACGAAAAAAGGAACAGGATATAAAGAACAAGAAGAATAGCATGTAAGCAGTGGTGGGTACGTATTATTGCGCTTGTATAATACATGTAAATATACATGTATTATACACGTATTATACGAAAGCTCCAATTATACTCTATGTTACGTCGTCAAATTAGAAGTTGGTTTAGACTTGTGAAGTTGGCGAACAGAAATTATAAATATTAATATTTTTGATTGATCTTTAATCTAATCGATTCCTCTAGTTTGCCGAATTAACCTCCGCAATTATTTTGATTTGCGGATTAATAGTTTAAAAATTATTAACAAAAGAAATATTGCATATCGGGCGCGGCGCTAAATTAAATTAATGTATTTTATACCACTCTAACCTCAAAATCACAACTTTGGTATGATTTTTCGGCGCTCGTGGTATAAAATACCGTTCGAAACTAGTGCGTAAGTCGATTATTTAGCTGGTGTGACTTTTTCGCACTCGCTTCGCTCGTGCAAAAAGTCACACCAGCTAAATAATCGACTTCCCCACCGGTGTCGAAATGTACTATAATGCATTATACTCGATGAAATTAATTATTATAAAAATACCATATGAAAGCTCCTCTTTTGCGGATTACGTTAATATAGAACACATAATGTTTTTTTATTATAATTAATCATTAAAAAATATTTGCTAATCACAGACAAAAATAGCTTGATTCCCTAGTGATTTTTTCTAGTAACTTTTGCTGGCGCGAAAATAATATCTTATAAATACTTAAACAAAACTGAATTTAACATATTCTTTACATTTGCATATTATATATCGATTTCTCCAAATTTGCGGATTCATATTATCCAAGACTCTTAATTTTTTAACGTCACTAATAAAAGTTTAACGAGTAATGAGAATTGGTAAGCAGTTCCGTTCCTACTCGGAGTGTCCAAATCCCAACTCAGTTTTGCTTTTCGGATAGTATAGTGTTATGAACTGCATTTGCGTAGACGAGTCGTGCAACACATAAAGGCGATTCTACAATGGAACCTTGAATATTGATTTCTGGTAAAGGTTAAATAAAATAATAAATTAAATAATAATAATTGAATGCGTTCCTATAACAATCTCGATCTAAAATTCCAATAGTAGAATCTATATATTAATTAGTTAATTAACTAAGTTATAAACAAGTAATTAACAATAACTCGAATAGGAATTGACGATAAACGAGCGATAATGAATTTATTAACTAATTACCTTTAACAAATAGTAGTTGCGCCCGTATAATTAAACTATCAATGGCATGGTCAACGCGCTAACGAACAAATTGAGATTAGCAATAAAACTAAATAAACGGTAGTAATCTGCGATTAATTTAATAACTATTTGGGCAAAAAATAATAATTACGTCATAATAATTAGAGATTCTATAAATGACGGCAGGCGTAATAATAATTAATTAGGGAAGCTCGCTCAGGTATGAAGAAGCTCTGTTACAGAAATTCTCAAGGACAGCCAGCAGCTCGAGAAACAATTCAAGGACAAACAAAAGACGTGAACGCTTCCGAGAATCAATTAGCGAAGGGCTCGAGGAAACCTAATCCACTTCAAGGTCAAGAGTTTCAGGAATGCATCAACGGTCGAACCAAGAATGCGTAAACACTTCTTGGAATCCATTAGGCTAAGGAAAGGATTAACGTACAGACCATGAATGCGTAAACACTTCTCAGAATCCATTAGTGCCAATGGTCACCCAACGTGAACACATAATTTCGAGAAACAGTGAATTGGCTCGAGAGACAAACAATTCCCAGAACTATGGCGCGGTGGTGTAACCACCTAACGGCCCGAGTCATCGTCAACAGCCAATCACAGACTAGGCCAGTCAAATTAGTCTTTTTTTTGCCTGTTTTGAAACCTAATTGAACGAGTGAATGAGTATAAAAATTTACATGGGAAATGTTTTTAATTAACAATTGAATAATCGGAAAAACAGTTTTTCGACTGCTACAAAAAAACTACTGACTTTACAGAAAAAAGTTCAAAGTAAACTTTGTAGATAGTAAAAAGATCTATCAACCGCAATTTACAGATTTAAATTTAGTTAATTTGTTTATCTGCAAATCGCAAAAAACCGCTTAAAAAGGCCATTTTTACGATTGTTTATTACTCTGTTAAAAATGTCGCTAGGTGCTTGATAACTCGTTTAAGTATAGCTCTTATAGCACTTAATAAGCAGTTAAAATTTTAGCTAAAAATATTTAATAGTTTTTGCATAATTCCATTTATTTATTAGATTTTGGTCATTTTTGCGTGATTTTTCCCAAGCCGTGGGACGTCGTACGAGGATGCAGTAAACGGATTTTGAAAGCCTAACATCTCTACTTTCACGAAGAATGAATAGCTAAGCGATTTTTTCAAATTTAATTGTTTAAAATCGCAAAATAAAAAGAAGTTATTTTTTTTGTTATAAATAAAAGCAATTGCGGCTCGACTATTGGTCGTAGATAATCGACAGTAGGTTCGTTAGAAAGCTGGCATTTTTTCACAAATTTTAAGGGGTCTACGAACTCTCTAAGTGCTCTGGGAGCCGAGATAATTTTTTTTTTGTAAAACTCGCTGTGTCTTCAATTATTAATATTAAGAAACGAGACAGGGACGAAAAATCGAATTAATAGTTATACTAACAGAAAAAAAATATTTCGTCACATTTATTGCAAAATTACATTGTTATAAATAATCACGAAGGCGCGGGTCTAAATTGGAGAAGGCTACAAGTGTCACGCGCAAAAACTGAGCGTAGGAACTTCAAATCCGACGCGCTAGAAATTTTTTTCATATCTCAGTATATAATTGACGTAAACCCTTCATTTTTTTTTAAATTTGGGGTAGCTCGCCAAAATATTAACATACAGCCTACTCATTTCCCCGAAAGTTTATTTAACAATACTTAATTAACAACAATTATTTTTATTAACTTTTTTCTGTTTTTTTTTCATAAATAAAGATGAATTAGTTATGGATAAATGCTGGGGTGTCTACTACTAGTTAATGAAATAATAAAAAATAATGTATTTGTTTTGAAAAAATCATTTATTGCAGATTTAACACTTAAATGGTTATTTTACGTTTTTTTGCCTTTGTTGGGCGTGATACTGACTCATTCAGTTCTTGATTATGTTCTTCTATTTCTTCTTCTTCATCTTCATCTTCATCTTCTTCTTCTTCATCTTCATCTTCATCTTCTTCTTCATCTTCTTGATCTTCTTCATCATTTGTTTCTTGTGTACTTGGCGGGACTTCGCATTCGGTTTCAAATTGCTCATCATATTCTGCATCATCATGCATGATATCTGCCATATCAATAACCATTTCTTCCACATTTGTGCAGGTTTCACTATGGCATGATGAGCATATATTTGAGCATCGCAAGCCATGCTTTCGGCAGCTGCATGTCTTTCTCTTGCACCCCGTTTCACATCTACAGCTAATTTTCCGCAGTACTTCGTCTGGAATGAGCGGCTCTAGTGTGGGAACGGGGTGTAAAACATCAAGTCGCTCTTTCCAACCCCAATCCGTCGGATTTTTTGTAAAACCTTCCCACTGCTGCACTTGAAGATATGTGTGAAATGCATGCTGCATTGTGGCACCTTCAGTAGGTGGCAAATTTTCAAGTTTTGCGGAACCTTTTAACGCAGACTTTTGGAAGTTTAGATATCGCTGCTCATGTAAACTTTTTTTATCTTTTTTGGTTCCATATAATCGGCTAACAATTTCATATGCACTCGCAGCTAAAGCTTCAGGCATCGCATTGGGATCATAAAAGCGTTGAGCCTGTTGTTGGAGAGCGTTGTCGTTTAATAAAATATTGATAATTTTATTTTTGCCTTGCTTAAAAAAGCAAGACGTAGTATCACATCCTGTGAACGCGTGAAGGAACGTGAGCAAATACTGTAATTTTTCATGTTTAAAACTATTGCTGTCGTAAATACTGTCCTGTATATTTCTTTTGCCGGGTATTAAAAAGTAGATGGTGTTATACGGTTTGTGTTTGTTTAATATTACCAGTAAATCTATGTCTTCTCCAACGATCCACGTTCTCCACGTAAGGCTGCATTTTTCCGCCGTGGTGACTATAAGAAAATCTGCATCCTCCTCGGCGACTAAAGTGGTGCAATTTTCTTTTTTGAACTGTTCGCACAATAATGTTATTAAATTTTTTTATTTTTGTTTTGACTTAAAAATTTGTCCTGTGAAATTGAAATAACAGTTTGTCTATTAAATTCAATTTCACGGCCCAAATTTTTATTTTCTCTCCGTGACCTCTCAGCGGCCTTTGTACTTTTTGTGCTAAGTCCGTCGGGATAACCATCGAAAACTATAGTACAGTTTCTACTATAATTATTGATAGCGTAATTAACGTAGTGCTGTACTATAAATTCGATGGAATTATTCGTATCCCAACGAACTTCATGCAGAAAGCCGCCATCGATTACATAGTAATCCTGCTCATTTCGTGGAAGCTCTGTTATTTTACTAAAATTGTCGTAGAAAGAAGACTTGCATCCTTTCCGCATACCACCCTCGTCAAAAAGTGGGAGCGGATTAGGAGCAAGCTCATATTGTAAGAATTTTCGCATGTCTGATTTGCTTTCAATATTTAGCGATATTCTTTGAAATAACAATGTAGGATCGATCGCTACTACTTCATTGTCTATCTTTATCGATGAAGTGACTGTCTTCAAAGATAATACCTTGTCTTTTTTTTTCAATTTGATCGATCCAAAGTTCCCGCCGACAATTTTCTCAATACATTCTAAACTTACCTCGTATGCTTTGTGGCAGTTTATTTTATCGCCACCTACTATTCCACTACTAATCAATATTATATTGTGCGTTACAGGAAATGGATTGTGGTTCTGAAAAAATTCTGTTAACTTGTTAAAATCTTTCAAATCTCTCTTAATACGAGAATTACTTGCGTCGACATGTTGATCAGACGTTGCGTAAGTAATATTACAGAATTTCTCCACAGTATCTGTAACTTGGATTAAAACGATCGTTGATAAAACCCACTTACATAATGTACTGTCAGTTATGCCGCGTCCATGTGTTAAGCCGCCACTCACTTTCATTGGCCGCATCAACATTTGTTCAATGATCATATCAGACCATGTTCCGGATCGATATTTGTCCACTCGCCTAATAGTAAAGTAGCCTAAACGACTGAATTTATCAAACTCTATTACGTCCATTATATTTTCAAGATTGTACATATCTTGTAAATATAAGTGGGCACTTTTGGCGTACAAATTATGACCGCTAGCGTGGAAATAAGGCAACATTTTCTGTACACACTCGAGGTGCATGTTCCAGTCACCACTTCTTTCTGCTTGAATAAATTGTTTTGCAAGATCTATCATTTTAAAATACTGAATCCACAATTCGGCTGTTGGTCTGTTCTCTTTAATCAAATTTAATTTATCTACAAACTTTTTTCTTATTTCTTCAATATCATTTTGTTCAAGAAACGTGTGAAATTCCGATTTTCCTACATACTCGAGCAAATTCTTTAGAACAAATACTTCTGATTCCGATAGATTCATAGTAGAAAAAATGATATGTGATAAAGCATTTTGGATTAAAATGTGTCATCTGATTGCTCTGGAATACGCGTGGCCACTTAATGCTTTTTCAGCTGAAACTTCAGCGTACAACTGGCAAAAAGTATCTTTTAATCCACTGCCGTCAATCACATATCCGACTGCGCCAAGATATGACATGAGCATATAAAATCCTCCAAGCCTCGCAACGATTTTACTAATTTTTATTTCATTTGGAGTTCCCTTACAGCATTCTACAATTTCACGAGCTTTTTGATAAAGCGGTTGATCAAAGGTTACAAAAACATGTTTTTGATTTTGGGCTATACACTTTTCGTTAGCTTCGATTAAAACTGTAAAAATTGTGTCATAACTACTGGGCGGGGTGTTTACGAACGGGGCCGGAATTATTTTCGATATGTTGAAAGGTTTTACCTGCGTACATTGCTCCATAAAACTGTTCCAACCGCTCAAGTTTTCTCGCCGTATGTAATTCCCATAAAACCATAATAAATCTGTCGGCTCTACATGATTTTGCGTTATTGGATTGTTTATAGTTACATCTTCAATCACGATATTTTTAAGCCCCGCGTGCACTCCTCTTTGAAAGTTTTGAAGAGGGACGAAACCAAAAGCGCCTACGTTATTAGCCGAAGGAATACGAGCTAAGCGTTCTATTTTAGTATTTGTTGATATTTCGGAGGCAGGAGTTGCACAGATAATACCACCCATCGCACGGAAAGTATTCCGACCATCTATCGTGCACGTGTTGTGGTCGGCATTATCGTATACAAACTGAGAATAAGCTGCACCGGAGTCATAAGTTTGGAGCTGACAAACTATAGAGATTCAAAAAGCTGCGTTTTATAATAGGAAGCACATAATCCAAGATAAGCCAATGAATCTATGAGATTTTTCGATGCATGCTTTTTATACATCATAGTTGACAAACCCAATAAAATCGGGGATAAAAATGACCGAGGTCTTACGGAGGATATAATAATATGACAAAGTGTCATGACTCTTTTATCCCACATTTCATTTTTTCTTTTGTTACTTCTCATCAAAATATCAAAAAACGATTGTAGCGTTGGTAGTATGTCATCTTTGATGTTATCAAAAAAATGATCAGGCGCAGGATAATTAACAGTATCATAATACTTCGATGTTATATCTTCAAGAAGCAATTCCGCTGCTGTATCAATAATCCGTTTGCGTTCGGCTTTAACATCTGAGTTTTTATTGTTGTACCATTCCGCAGAAAGAATCTTATTTCTTACAAACGCGAATCAAACAACTAAATCTTTTTTTACTTTATAAACGGAAATTGCGTCACCAAAATATTCTACTAGTTTATTGCGAATTGTGTCAAGTTTGCAAGGAAGTTCTTCTTCTTCTTCTTTGTATTCGCTTAAAATACTTGCAATGGAAAATTGACACTCCTCATCGCTAAACTCGCATAAATAAGAGATAATATAGTCCACAACGTCAGATGTATCTTTACGCATAGGTCGACCGGTTTTATGAGACGGTCTAAAAATTGAAAATTTTCGTATGCAAAAATCATGGTAACGGGCGCCCCGTTCTACCAAATCTACGTTTTCAATAAGTTTTTTTAAAACTGTATATTCTTCTCGAAGTTTGTCTCGTAAAGTTTCATCGTTCTGGCGTGAAGTAATTTTTTCTAGAATATTGCCCTTTAAAGTGTCGCTACTAACAATTTTGACTTTCGAAAGATTCGCGTTAGGATATTTTTCCCTTTTAGCATTGTACTCGTGCGACGCTTCTTCCCCGCAAAAAATACAATATTTGCTAAAATCAAACTGCTGTAGAGCAATAATATTTTGTCTCGCAGTTACTTTTAAAATACTTGCTTGTTTTTGGGCAGCTTTTATACTTGACTGTTTAACATAATTACTATGACAATTGTTATGAATTGTTAATGCTTGAGACTTTTGAAGTTTTTTATGTTTGTTGTCCTTCCTCTTTAAACTTGCATCAATTAAGGTTGCTATAGCCTTCTCTTTCAGAACTCGAGCCTGCTCGGGGTTGACTAGTTTGTCACACAGCAAACAGATGTTCGCGCCGTCAGTTTTCATTTTCAAGAAAACTTCAACCTGCACAAAAATAATGTATTGTATCAATAAATTTTGTAATTATTGAAACTTAATTAACTATAACATATAATTAACAAAAAAAATATATCAATAAATCTGATTTTAAAAATGTATTCATAATTAAACTGTATTTGACTATAAATATTAAAAAAAAAATTATAATTTAGACACCCGTTTACACTATGCCAAAATAAATATTTTTCAAAAAATTTTCATAAAAATTATTTTAAACTAATAATATTATTTTCGGTAAAATTACGAGTGGGCTATAGCAACTTTTAGGAATAAAAAATTGACGGACCCTGGGATCGAACCGGAGCCGCCGACGCACAAGTCAGAAAGGCTACCATCAAGCCACCGTACCAATCGGACTTCTATTAATCGAACGGCTGGCTTATTTCGCTCTTTTATATTCGTACGCATATCTGCACGTAACACTAATTTCAAATAAATTATTTACCGATTTCGTAATGTAATGGGATGGCTAGTGGGGGAAAATCCCAACAAGCCACAGGCCAGCGATGCCCTAGAACACGGTGCCGCGGGTGTCAGACTAAAATGACTTGCCCGGGGATCTGCTCCTGGAATCCCGAAAACAACACGAAGATCGTACACGAACTTCGCTTTCCAACTAATTGGATCGCTGAGTGGAAAAGCGCGCGCCCGAAGAGTAAAGCGCGCGGCCGCTATGCTCAGATATGAAAACGACCGGCGGAGTCGTTTTCCCGCGGAGGCGGCGGTATCCGGGAGAAGGACAGGTTGTAATGAACAACGCGACGAGTAACTAGATATCACAGTATATTTAAAATCACTAATGTCTACAAGCACAACGCACGTGCTGATTAGAACAATTATGAGTTAGTTCGCGCGCGACCGTTAATATTCAAACGCGCGAACTATACGGCGCACGGCGAAGCTGCTAATTTCGCGCGCGGTGT
This sequence comes from Torymus aiolomorphi, assembly GCA_036365515.1. Taxonomy (NCBI): domain Eukaryota; kingdom Metazoa; phylum Arthropoda; class Insecta; order Hymenoptera; family Torymidae; genus Torymus; species Torymus aiolomorphi. Next base: position 20,791,244 of record CM070874.1, read on the forward strand.
TAAAGTACGGCGGGCGGACACACACCCGCACATACACGGCACAGAAAGCTTGCACGGGACGATTTCCGTGCGAGCTTTTACAATAAACCCACGAGAGGAGAGTAGAAAACTTACGTTAGGAAGGAGCAGCCGGTGCGCTCGACTCTCTCTCGCTCCCTGTCGCTCGCACAGCAGTTGCGCTCTCTTTCTCTCTGTCTCTCTTGCTCGCTGTCTCTGTCTGCTCGTGGCACACGCGACGCGGTATCGCTCTCTCGCTCTCTTTCTTTCGCTTGCTCGCTAGTCGGCGCCTCCAGTCTACAGTCGCGGTAACTCTAAAAGCACGATAGGAAGGCGCGGACGAGGTAACTTACGAGAGACACGGAGGAGATGCTTTCGGCGCAATGGCAGACACGAAGATGGCTGCCGTGACTCCTATAAAGCCGTAGCAGCTTCGCGGATACGCGACGGGCATATTACGCGTCGCGAGACCGTTCTAAACCGGTCAGGATGCTCGCGCGCTCGCGCCCCCGGTGAGCATGCCTGCTCGGCGTGGGTAATTCGAATCTCGAATTACCTAACTCGCGCACGCGTTACAGTAATAACACTATGAATAACAATTACTACATTTATGTACTTACCAACGGTGCGATAACACTAGTTTATAAAGTCTTTCTCTTATAGCTGTGGTACTATATCCCAAACAATCCGGATTTTCGTTTAAAAGCAGCAAATGCAACTGTAATATATAACTTATAAATATATTTGATAATTACAATATAAATCAGAATACTGTATATATTCACTTACGAGGATTCAATAAATGTCACTTATAAACTGTTTATTAAACTGTAATATACACTGTATGTTATACTAAAATTGTATTCGATACTGCTTATACTTCTATTCTCGGTGGCTGGTGTCACTGGCACAACGGTCAAAAGAGAAAGTATAGTAACGCTCCCCTTGGCGGAGACATGCGCACAAGTGTCGAAGCGTCTAACGAAAGGTTTCACCCCGATGCCTTTCGGAATATGCGTTTCCGAACACATGAAAGCGCGGAAAAATTCAAATCTACTCACACACACATAAACTCACATACACAGAGTAATATAAAAGTATGTTTAATTAATTAATAATATGTACCATTGCATAAAATTATATGTATTTAATTATTTATTTATGAAAAAAACAGAAAAAAGTTAATAAAAATAATTGTTGTTAATTAAGTATTGTTAAATAAACTTTTTCGGGGAAATAAGTAGGCTGTATGTTAATATTTTGGCGACCTACCCCAAATTAAAAAAAAATGAAGGGTTTACGTCAATTATATACTGAGATATGAAAAAAATTTCGAGCGCGTAGGATTTGAAGTTCCTATACTCAGTTTTTGCGCGTAATACTTGTAGCCTTCTTCAATTTAGACCCGCGCCTTCGTGATTATTTATAACAATGTAATTTTGCAATAAATGTGACGAAATATTTTTTTTCTGTTAGTACAACTATTAATTCGATTTTTTGTCCCTGTCTCGTTTCTTAATATTAATAATTGAAGACACAGCGACTTCTACAAAAAAAAAATTATCTCGGCTCCCAGAGCACTTAGAAAGTTCGTAGACCCCTTAAAATTTGTGAAAAAATGCCAGCTTTCTAATGAACCTACTGTCGATTATCTACGACCAAAAGTCAAGCCGCAATTGCTTTTACTGATAACAAAAAAAATGACTTCTTTTTATTTTGCGATTTTAAACAATTAAATTTGAAAAAATCGCTTAGCTATTCATTGTTCGTGAAAGTAGAGATGTTAAACTTTCAAAATCCGTTTACTGCATCCTCGTACGACGTCCCACGGCTTGGGAAAAATCACGCAAAAATGACCAAAATCTAATAAATAAATGGAATTATGCAAAAACTATTAAATATTTTTAGCTAAAATTTTAACTGCTTATTAAGTGCTATAAGAGCTATACTTAAACGAGTTATCAAGCACCTAGCGACATTTTTAACTGAGTAATAAACAATCGTAAAAATGGCCTTTTTAAGCGGTTTTTTGCGATTTGCAGATAAACAAATTAACTAAATTTAAATCTGTAAATTGCGTTTGATAGATCTTTTTACTATCTACAAAGTTTACTTTGAACTTTTTTCTGTAAAGTCAGTAGTTTTTTTGTAGCAGTCGAAAAACTGTTTTTCCGAGCATTCAATTGTTAATTAAAAACATTTCCCATGTAAATTTTTATACTCATTCACCGGGTTATTGTTCCTGATGACCTCCCCAATCAGAACCCGCTTGATAAGGTCGGCTTACAATTAGGTTTCATGAAAAAACTAATTTGACTGGCCTAGACTAGCGGCGTCCCACGCCACTGGAGGGAGGCGGTCCGTCACCCGCTGTTCATCGCTCTCAACCCTGTTTTCTGGTCTAGGGCCCCTCCATCGCCACTCTCTCCACTTGGGAATGGGGGAAGTCTTCTGAGGCAACCTGGCGCCCTACAGCCTCTATACCATACTGCCTCCCACTACCAACCTGAAGCTGCCGACCAATACCGTTTCTCCTAGGATCCTTGTCAACGGCCTGAGGTCCGCGTTAGGGGTATAAAAGAAGAGCCCCGAGCCGCCAGAGTCAGTCGCTACCAAGTAAATGAGACGCTTCGTAGCTTAGAACCTGGGTCGTTACCAACTAGCTTGGTACTCTCCTGCACTTGTGCATGTTGCGCCCAAAAGTTCTATCTTATTATCAGATTGAGTAAACCTTAGTCACGCGTCATCGATTAATTGTTCGAGCCGATACAAAGAGATTGTGTTAAGGAAAAAGTAATAAACATCAAGTTAAGGTTAATTCTCTCGAATTCGAGTTTTATTTCAAACTTCCCGCAACTCCTTGCGCTTTAGCGCTTAATTGAGCAAACGTTCCCACATCCAGATTGGTCAACTTGGCGACCATTGCAGAAGTGTCTTTCTGCTCGCAGATCCCGACTTGGGTCATAACAATAGTTCAGTCGCTGTATACAAATCCGAGAAACGAAACAGTATGAAATAAGGTTAAGTAAATTATATTTGAATTTGTTTATATAAAGAAAAAAATTGAAGATATTAATTGCAAAAAGCTAATTTATGGTGAAGATGTTAGAAAAGAAATACAGGAAAAACGTCCAAGTTCTAAAGAAGATATTTGTATCAAGATTTTTACGTTGATTTCCGTAAGTTTATATTAATCACTCAAATTACATTTTATATTCATCAATTTATCACTCAATTACATTTTATAATTAATGCTATTATATAGGGAGTCCCTTTGCCAAAACTGAAATATGGTACAGAAGCAAAAAGGGCATGGTATGTGTTGTACCGCAGACGTCAGTGACTTTCAGAGCAATTGGTCCTGGCTCCATCGAAGAGGTGCAGAAGTTTCAGTTTCTCTTGTTTGCAATGCTGCTATTGTTTATGCTACAGGTTTGACCCTTAATTACAATCTTGGTTTACATAGATAAGCTGCAATGCTACGATTACTTTCTTCGTTATTTATGTTATCAAATTTAAGTTAAAAAATGTAACCTTCCACCTCTTTTCAAGTCAAACACTATGTGATGATCACTCCATTGCAGCAATGTCAAAAACAGATGAATGATACAAGTCTTCCCTAAAAATTGAAGAAAGAAACTAGTCATGGGATTGAGAATGATGTAAAAATATCAGATATTTATCGAACTGGAGCTAACTATATAGAAAATAATAACAGACATGATTCTCGACAAACAGGTGTAAGAATTATCATGTTGTTGGTTCTCTTGGAATGAACCCAGGCGGAGGGGACAGAACTTTAAATTTATCACGCTTTGATAAAATTGTAAAGAAGCTGTAACATATTTTCTAGGGGAAGAAGAAACTATCAATAGAAATGTTTTAACATTATCGAATGTTACATAGGTAATAAATTCATAATATTCCTTTTAATTTCTTAATTATTAGCACAAGGTAGTGGCATCGCATCATCAAAAGCCAACCGTTAACTTAAATTTTTTTTCAAAAATAAAAAAAAGTTTTTTGTCAATGCACTTTCAGTTGATCAATACTCATTATTACTCTTTTAATGTTATTGCAGGATGAAAAAGGATTGCGAAAGTTACGTCAAGATGAATCACCCCAGTAAAAGTACTCCACATTCCCTCCAACTCTGGGTTACTTGGTTAGCTCCAACAGAATGAGGTCTTAGAAATTGCTGTACCAGAAAAGTAAAAATTTTAATAAAATTGTTGAAGCTGATCTTCCACTATCAGTGTACATTTCAAGGACGTTGCTGTACCAGGATCACCGTTCCTCTATCAAGTCTATTCCATTCAAGGACATAATTTGCAATTTCCTAAATATTTTATAGAAAAAAAGATCAGTCAAGATATGTCATCAACCTCTTATTTAACTCATTATCGGATCAATTTAGAAAAAGCTACTTTAATTTGCATTATATCTAGATTGGAAGATGTTAAAAAGAATAATAATTATGAGGATGAGGATATATATCACAGGTAATAAATATAAAAGTAATGAACTTAGTACTTGTAAACATTCTTTATTTTATTCCTATATATATAGTAATAAAGCTATGGTAACTTTTATTGGAAAACTATTTTCTGAAATTTCTTTTTTAACATTTTTTGACATATTGTCACGTAGCTCCCATTTATCATTCTCACAGTAATTAAAACAATAATAATGGGCAATACCACCATGTTCATTTGAACCAATAAAACTAATAAATCCCGATAAATAATAATTAATGTTATTAATTTTTAAACTTTTAGGCATCTCACAAATATGATTCCTAACAGATCTTGAAGTCACATGTGAATGATCTCCACTTCTTTTTAAATTTTTAATTATATCATTTCTGTAAGAATCTTCTACATCTAATGCTATGAAATTATTAATCTCATAAGATAGTATTGCTTCATGACATTGACACTTTTGACAAAACACTTTTCTATCTTTTAAGGATGAATTTAGTTCTTCTTGTAAACAAGAAATGCCATGAAGCATTATATTTAACCATCCAAGTGTTACAATAGAGAAATTTTCTATAGATTCACTTTTGCATTTACGACAAATGATTTTTTGAACATTAGTAGATGTAGAGTTAATAATTCTTGAAAATAATCTAGTGACACTGTAAGCACAGTTTAAAATATTGTTTTCATTGTTATACTCTTTTTTATCTTGTACTTTTAGCATTATGCGGATTCTTTCACGATAAATGAAATCAATGGAACATCCATTTGCAATGTAAACTATTATTGATTTTAAAATATTTAAAGTGTCTTCAACTTCAAAAGCACGGTATAATAATCTTTCAAAGGAGCTCCTTCTTTTGTAGGGCAAAAATCACAAGTTCATAAATACTATCATGTGTTTCGTGCTAAGAATTGTACATTTTCATAAGTCACACGGCCAATTAAATTTCCATTTATAATACATGTATGTTTTGCTAGATTGGGAATATCAATTACTATTTCACTAGTATTATTTATTTCTAGGTTTTGCAGTTCTGGATTTTTATCTTTATTTTCGTTTATCAGATGTTCATCATAACTAGATAATCGCTGTTTTCATTTTCTGCTTTGAGTTCAAGCTGTGTGTTATTCTCATCACAAATAATTTGCTCATGATTGTACAACGGGAATGAAAAACTTTTGAACTCATTTTCAATAATCGATAAATTTTCAACATTACAGTTTCTTATAGATAGATAATTTGAAACATTATTTTCCATATCCATTATTGTATCTTCTACTTATACTTCCACTTCAACTGTAAAATTATAATTTTCAGTGCCTAAACCCATCCAATTTTCAGTTTTATATAAATAGCTTTGATCATTATCATTATTAGAGTGGACCTTTTTTGTTGTTTTGCATAATTCAGATCTTCCAACTTTGATTTGATTGTTGATTTCTAATACGTGCTCTTGTACGAATACATCAGGATTTAACCTTCCTTTTAACTCAGTAGGAATCCATAGTGATAGTGAAGCCTGAATTATCATTTTATTCCTTAGTAGACTTGACCATAATGGAAAATGGGCACATAAAATAACTAAGTATCTTGCAAAATCGTTGCACAAATAATTAATGCTATCTCTGATACTTCAAAATAATGAATCACTTTTTCTGGAACTATTAAATTTAACACTTCTTCAATCTGTATAGATTCAGATATCTCACAATCAATTTGAATTTGTCGTTCTTTAAAGTTTGTGTTACGTGACGTAGTTGTCGGCGATAGTTTTTCGTCCAGAAAATTTTCAATTCGCTTCTTTACACAATATCATTTCATTTATTCGTTTCCTTATTAATCGCCTCACAACCGAAGTCGATCGTCTGTAGAATGTGCTGACAACTATGTCACGTTGCAGTACACCACTTTAAAAGCGAAATGGGATCCCTAAAGTGGTGGCGTGGTGCTTATCGCCTGTTGCCGCCCGGGATGACTGAATGTGAAAGAGAGAAAAGAAAATCGGGGGAGGTGCAGCTCGCGACCGGGCAACCGCAGAGAGTCAGTTCGGCGCATACAGCCGCACCACGAAGTACGCCTTAGGCTACGGAATAAAAGCTTCTTTGTTCAATTAATAATTAATACAATAAGGTATAGGAAATATATTAAGAAAGAAAATTATAGAAAACATATATTATATCCATCTACGCATTAGTGAAGCATGTACTCTAACAGTGAATATAACAGATAAAATTAACGAGTTTTACAAGAAAGATTCATAATAAGGGACGCTTAACAAATTGACTATACGAGTAATCCACGTGGACTTTCCTGCAGGACCAGGACCAATAAGGTTACAGTGTCAATTGATCGATTGCTCAGGAGTGGAAAACAAAATAAAAGAAAGGGAATAAATTTAGGTAATAACCATAAATACAATTAACAACTATATTATACAATTATAATTAAAATTTTATGGCATATACTTATATCTTTTATCCATTACGCATACGTCTACATTAAATAATAACAGTTAATTTCGAAATTATCAAGACAAAATTATTTATCTATATATTCTCTGGATGCTTGAAATTATTTGAAAGGGTAGTAAATTCTCTCCCCGTGGATTTTGATAGACTCCGTAAATAAACAAAGATAGGAAATTAATTCAATGCATAATTAACAGCGAGCGCATGTGTATCTAGGTGTGTGTGTGTGTGTGTGTGTGTGTGTGTGTGTGTGTGTGTGTGTGTGTGTGTGTGTGTGTGTGTGTGTGTGTCTGTGTCTATATATATATATATATATATATATATATATATATATATATATATATATATATATATATATATATACCTATACTTGTACGTACGGCTACCTTCGCTCTCCGAGCGTGCGTTCCCTCTCTTTTTCACTCGTGTGAGTCAAGTGCCGTTGACGTCAGCCTCCTGCGACTGCGAGGTGACTAGCCTACTCCTTATCCCTGAGTGCAAAGGCATAATTATGTTAACTCGCTCGATTAGCGATCACTTCGTGGCAAATAATATGCCCTATTAAAGAACAAATAACGGTGAATTAATAATTTTAACCCTTAACCCTCATCGGTCACCGTGGGTGAAATTCACCTAAACAAAAATATTAACTCCTCAGACAGTAGCTTAGTCTTTGAAAATACCCTTTTTGATAACTTTTCATTACTTATATTAGATTAAGATAATAAAAAGTATTTTCTACAATATTTTTGTGCCATAATAATTGTTCATTCATTTATATACATTATTCAACTAAAATAAACAAACACTCTAAAACTCGACATTTTTCGTGCATTCAATCTTTAAAATAAATATACTTTTTAATAGGAGCAATAAAAATTTATTTTCTTTACTGATACTCATAGGACATCTTTTAGAATCCTTAAAGAAAAAATGCATACAAATTTTTAGATAAATAAAACTCACTATCGAAGCTAGATATTACTTTTTCGATACTGGGTGAAATTCACCTACTGTGACCGTTACGCGATTCTACTGAAGTGTGACCGATAACCCTTAATTTTCGCTAGTTTTATAAATTTATAAGCACTGTTCATTACGAGAATTTCACACCATACCATTATACCATTTCTATACCATACGATTGGTTTAAGATAATTGTCGGTAAACAAACTGCTGTTCGTTCTTCGAAACGGTATATTTAATTTTTAATTAAGAAAATCCGATCAAGAATTTTTGACTAGTACTAACGTATTTAGGGCGAGCGACTAATCCCCTAAGGGAAAAATAAACTAATTTCTGTGAACCTCTACAAATATCGAATGGAAAAATCACGGAAAACCTCAAATCGATTCCTTTAGCATTCAACCCTTGTGCGTATTACCACACATGCCGCGAAAGTTAAGTTCCTTATAAAGTATCCTTAATAAACAACGATTCGATAATAAATTAACGAATTTCTAAGAAATAATTGATAACTAGTAATTCAATAATTGGATAATAATTTAACAATAATAATTATGTAATTATTATTGTTAATTAATAATTAATATTAATTAAGTGTATTAATAATTATATTAATAAGTAATTATATTAATAATTGTATTAATAATTGATTACATATTGTTAATTAATAATTAATAATTTTTACTAATAAAAATTAATGTTTAGTGAGTGTTCATAATAATAACTATCCAATTGTTACTAATGATACCAATTGTTTAATAATTATTAGTAGAAAAAATAATCAACAATTATTAATAAAAATTAAATTTTTCACTTTCTATAATAGATTAATATTTTTAATATTAATACAATAATCGATAGTATCGGAACTATACCGTACCCTAATAGGACTTCAATATCGTCGTCCTTTCGTTAGACCCTACGTAGTAGGTTGAGGATTACTTTAGTTCGCGAATCTACGCAATACGGGCGTTGATATGCCATATCCATCGAAGTCAGTCCATCCAGAACCCGGCAGCGCATTCTAGATCCAAACCGCAAAGAGCCGGAGAGCAGTAACGGCCTTTAAAAAGGGAACAAGAACCCAGAAGCAAGGTGTCCGCATACTGGAGGATTGAAATAACCATATTCCACATATAATAGAGGAAATCCAGCAACACCGAGGAACATCTCAACGAAGAAGAAAATATATAATCACATATTTCAAGAAAAATAATTACTTACGTAGATAATAATATTTCTACGCCTGTACCTAGATCTATAAATATAGAAATACTTAATCCGCGGATCCAGCTGGATCCGGAAGACCCATCCGGGGTGCTGAAGAAGACTGTTTGACGACGCTCGCTCTCGCCGCGTGCTCCCATCCCACGTTTACGACACGCCTAGACGGCAGATTATATCTCCTCCACGGACGCGTTAAGCCGCGCGCCAGTATCGTCACATAGACGCGCGCATCGCCCCCTAACCCAGACTCAGGGTCATGTTGCAGTGCGGCAGCGAACATTGAATAAAGTCTCAGATTCTGACAGCCGGACTAATAGAGTGATTACTCCATAGCGTTAGCGTACGACGGGTATCGACGAATATTAATTGACCGTAAGAGGAATAAGTAGTGGCATGTGTGGTTTCTTTTGTTCTCCTTAACTTTTTCCCAAATAATTATTGATTGGTACGGGACAATTCCTTATTTGCATAGGACGCTTTTATATACATAAATGATTTCCTAGTGTAATAAAACGATAGTAAGTCTTATTATTGTAATTTAACAGAATATTTACGGGTTGGTAATAAATAAGTGATATCCAATAGTAGGCATTGTTATAATTTCATTATTCCTTCAATCGATTTTATCCTTTCTTAAAACTTAGAATATACCTTAGAACTCTGGTAGTTATACAATATTCCACTTCATCAATAAATTATCCCTCGATATTGGGGTACGAAGAGTATTGTACGAACTTACGCCTCCGGTCTCGACAACAATTAAGGAGAGCAGATACTACGGTAACCCGATCGATACGAATATCACAAGGAAGCAAGTGCGCGCCGCTATATCCGTATGGGCGAATATAGGGGACGAAGGTAAGCGAAGGTACCCTCTTGGCGAGAGTGACACTAATATTCTCGAGGGCAACGACCACAACATTTTTATAACGAGTGCGTGAGGTCTTAACAGACGTCACGTAACAGTTTTTGGTAGCAGAGCGTGGTTTACTGCCCTAACCTCACTACCTTCTCGCTTTTGCGCGTTCAGAAATCTCTTGCCGCGACCTCCTTATGGTCTCAGGTCACCGGTTTTGAGCGGGTCCCCAGCGTATCGGGTGGTCGCGCGCACACGTATATGCCCTCTAAACTATATTGGTTAAAGTGGTTTTATGATTATAAACATTTATATTATTAATAAGTATTTACATCTCTTTCCGAAATAATTTTTTTCTCTTATCCATTTTGTTCTTTCCTTGTTATTTTTCTTTTGCTTCCTCCCTTCGAATTCCGGTCGAATGGTCCCCGAATTCCACGTCGTATTTTCGGAAGCGAGGATCATTAACCGAGTTGCCGATCTGACTAACCAAGTCGAACACTTGGTTAGTAAACTTAAGGAAGTGCGGGAAGACATTGGGCTCTTGCGTGCTCATAATTTCCTTAACGTAGGGAAAATTAAAACCCTCGAAGAAATAATCGAAAAACTTAAAGAAGAGAAAGAAAAGTCCGGTCGTACCCTAAGAGTCCTGGTGGGCAAAGCACACTGGGAAACCCGCCTATTGGATCGACGCGTTTCGAGCCTTGAAGGTAAAATAAATCAAGTAACTGAAAGTTTTGGAAATCTCCGTCTGGAGTAAGTCAAGCACAACCTAGAACTTTAGGTTTTATACACTGTTAGCAGAAGGAATCCTTTAGAGACAAACGCTCAGCGAACTGTCGCAATGGCTCCTAACGACGGCAATCAGGCCGCCCCCGCAGCGGCGGTAGACAACTCCGTCCTTATGGTTACCATGGCGCACACCATGGCCCTCCAAGCAGCTACGGTGGGAATTCCATTCTTCAATGGAAGAAACGTTCCCCTGAAGGATTTCATACAGGACGTACGGAACGCTGCGTCGGATGTCACCCCGGAGCAATTAGATACGTTCCTCAAAAAGGTCCTCAGCAAACTAAGAGGGTCGGCGAGAAATTCTACGTACGGATTCACTTTCGAGAGCGTCAACGGACTCATTAAACACCTGAAGAGACGTTTTGCTCCTGGCAAGAATTTCGCTTATTATAGCGCGCAACTCAACGACTTAAGGATGATGCGGGAAGACACCGTTGGTGACTTCCGCGACAAACTAAATATCCTCCTTATGGGTGCCGAGAGCTCCCTAAAAGAGGAGAAGGGAGAAGCATACGTGGTCGCTATGATGATTCCTATGCAAGAAGCGGCAGTCGACATTTTCATTCGGGGTCTTCCTGCCCATATCAGCGGTGCAGTTGATCTATGTCACCCAAAAACCTTGGACGAGGCCTACCAGGAGGCCGTTCGTATCGAATCACGAATACGATACGTATTCTCCCAGATGGACGAGGTTATGTTGAGTACGGCACTAGGTTCAACGAGAGTAGCGAATTATCGCACGATTTACGCCCGAAGACGAAACCGAGCCACGAGCTTGGCGCTGGGTATTCGAATGTTCACCCTGCATATCTTGTACGTGTAGGGGAAGCTACCTGCGATCCCCACCACCCCGAGCAAATGCAACCTTTCATTGAACCAGGGCCTACTCCACAGGAGCAACAGTCTCCTTTTGTGGGATATTTCGCCCCGGGCCCATCAGATCCGAATTATGGAAATAAATCGTTCCAATACACGCAGTACTGTCACCAAGGATATCCGCAGCAGAATTCTAATAATCCTCAGAACCCCCCAAGTAACTACCAATTTCAGGGACAAGGGGGATACAACCAGGGTCGAGGAGGATATTTTCGCCGAGGCCGCGGAGGTGGACGTGGACACTTTCCACAAAACCCGTCCCGATTGGCTGGTTTCTCCAATCCTCGACTGTTTAACCCCAACGATCGCTCCATGCAGTCGGGTTATACGAGTGGCCCCCCAACCTCGCCTGGCCCTCCGACCTCATTCCAATCGCCGCCGGCGTGTTCAACCTCCCGGGAGCCAAAAATTCAGAACGTTCCGATGAACCCAACATTGAACCAAAATCATCTCCCTACGAACCCGAATCCAACCCCACCTACAGCGCTGCCAACTCCAGAGAACCAACCTTCGGCAACCACTCCACAAGCTCCAACCAGCCCACAACAATCGAGCTCCCGGGTGTACCTCACTAAAACTCGGAGGGACACTTTGTCAGGATTGGTGCCTGCGAGCCAGCTAGAAGAGAGGACGAAAGGGAAGATGACCCCACAGTAGTTCGACTCCATGTTCTAGAAGGTTGCTAACCATGGCTTACGTTCATGATCGACAACGGCGCTGCCGTCAATCTAATAAAGGTTGGGTCCCTCCATCCTGATATGCTAGTCGATACTAATAAGATTATTCCCTTAGTCGGCATTAGTGATCAAGTAGTACATACCTTAGGCATGGTCAACCTTACAATACGAAATAAACCCGTCTCCTTCTTGGTTACTCATAACGAATTTCCTATTAACCAAGATGGTGTCCTGGGTCGAGCCTACCTAAAACAGAAGCAGGCGGTAATTTCATACCATTATAACACCCTCATGATTGGAGGCGATGTCATACATCCTGTCCCTTTCATAAATTCTGCTATAGATTCACCTACTACAAACTCCCCCACAATTCGTCTCTGTGAACACAGCGGTCAACACAACGAGATTGAAAGTCACGATACGGAGGAGTAGAGTGAAATTTCCGAACCAATAATTATCCCGAATATTGAAACAAGGACCAACAAGCCAGAATCTGTGCGACACGTTATACCCGGTAGATCACGCCAAGTAATTCGAGTCAATATCATTAATAAAAGCACGCAGAAAGGATACTTACCCCGAGTGGATGTTGGTTATGATGATGTCTACGTAGGGGAAGGAGTAGTGCGCGTTGACGAAGGGCACTGCCATGTACTCGCCATCAACACTCGAGAGGAAGAGATAGTCATCGAGATAGACCCCCGCGAGATCATCCCATGTGAGTTCGCTTCTCTCGATTTTGAACCAGGATGCGACGATGAGATCGAAGTAAGGCCGGATAACCCCATTCTGGATTGGGAGAAAAGAACCCAACAGTTCAAAACGCTCATCTCTACCGAGCACCTTAACACTGAGGAAAAGGATAGCATAGAGAAATTGCTTCAAGAGTTTCCCCACATCTTCCTCTTACCCGGCGATGCCCTGCCTTGCACCGACCTGGTTCAACACCACATTCCTACGATGATTAATCTCCCGGTGAACGCCAAACAATATCGTCACCCTCTCATCCACAAGGAATTCATACAGAAGGATATCGACAAGAAGCTCAAGGATGGAATTATACAACCTTCTAATAGCCCGAGTAATTCTCCCATATGGATTGTGCCCAAACGAGCGGATTCGCAAGGAAACGCCAGGTGGAGAATGGTAGTGGACTTCCGTGACCTAAACCAGCGAACTGTAGGGGACGCTTACCCTCTACCCAACATCGCGGATCTCTTAGACCAATTGAGTGGAGCCATGTATTTCTCGGTGTTCGACCTCGCATCTGGGTTCCACCAAATCGAAATGGCTCCAGAAGATAAATGGAAAACCGCCTTTTCCACCCCTTCAGGGCACTACGAGTTTAACCGCATGCCCATGGGATTGAAAAATGCCCCGGCTACGTTCCAAAGAATGATGGACCAAATAAAAAAGGGATTAGAATGCGAAGAAATGCTAGTTTATATGGATGATGTCATTATCCACGCAAAGTCCCTAAGGGAACACGATCGCCGCGTCCGGAAATTCTTTGCTCGTTTATCCGAGACAAAACTAGTATTACAACCTGAAAAGGTGCACTTCCTTCGAAAAGAAGTCGCTTTTCTAGGTCATATTATTAGTGAACGAGGAATCGAACCGGACCCGGAAAAGATCAAAGCTGTCAAGAACTTCCCTCGGCCTAAAGGAGTCAGGAATGTTCGAGAATTCTTTGGGCTCACCGGATACTATCGCCGCTTCATCAAAGACTACGCTAAAATTGCGAAAACACTATACGACCTATTGAAGAAGGATCACGAGTTCAACTGGGAAGGAACCGAGGAAGAAGCATTTAATCGTCTCAGAGAATGCTTATGCCAGTACCCGATTTTGCTATTCCCCGATTTCGAGAAACCTTTTACTCTGGCGACTGACGCCTCAGACGGAGCGATAGGAGCCGTTCTAAGCCAAGAAAAAGAAAACTTTGACCATCCTGTTGCGTACCTCTCAAGAACCTTGAACCAGACCGAGCGCAATTATAGCACTACCGAGAAGGAATGCTTAGCCGTCCTATATGCCCTTAATCAGTTTCGGCCCTATCTTTTGGGTCGAAAATTCACCCTTGTCGCCGATCATGAACCATTGAATTGGATGCATAATCGGAAAGATCCGGGACAAAGACTCATGCGGTGGATGTTCAAATTCATTGGCTATGAATACATCTTCAAATACAAATCTGGAAAATTAAATTGTAACGCGGACGCCCTGTCGAGGAATCCCACTGATCAACCGTCTGAAGAGGAGATCAATACCAACTTACCAGAACTAAAGGTGATGGTAATCGAGAAAACAAAATCAGGTTCTAAGGCACCCCGCACCCGACAGGGAAGCGCCGCTACACCGCCTCCCAGTGCCTCTTGCGACAACCCTGGGCCATCAACCTCTCGAGATCGAAGGGAAACCCAAGTACCAGTGAAGCAAATCCCCAAACCTAACGGGCGACCCCTAGGGGCTACGACACGGAAAACCGCCCGTATATTGGACCACAGTGCAATAGCACAAAGAACAAGACAGAAAACTGCAACCGATCCTAAGAAGGTCATAACCCCTCGAGAACGAATCTCGTCTGAACCAGGGAGCGTTATCAAACCCCGATGTTCTACCCCGATCGACAAAACCTCTCGGGACCATATTAACGTGTCACAAGGACCGAGATTTAGTCAATCTCCGACCGCCATGTCTTCCACAACCATCGAAGACTCTGAGGAGTCAAAAGAACAACCGCCGATCTATGATCCACGGAAAAGTGGATTGAGGCTCGATGACCCTGAAAGAGCAAGACCCGAAGTGAACTCGAGCTCCGAACCAAGGATAGAACCAGCCGAGGTTCCTGAGAGTCAAGTGGAAATTGAGGCTACGGCCCCGGGACAGAGTGACACCGAGTCTGTTGACGTTTCGCCAGGGTCTGAAACCACCCTTTCTAAAGCTAAAATATTAGAAACCATTCAAAGGTTCGACGAGAGTATGAGAATCCATGCCAGTAAGTCTCAGTATGAGAATGAAGATGAAGAGCAGCAGTTAGAAGTAGAACTTCCTACATCTATTTCGGAGGGAGAAGGAGTCGATGAAACAATTCGCAGTGTATTAGATAGGCTAGATCCCTATGACGAGGATAACGGCAACGACGCCGCCCTATCGCAACGAATTAAGGATCTAGTAGAACAACAGCCGATATCACCAGGCCTCCAGAAGTTAGCTACGCGAGTCAACACTCGGAAGGAAAAGACACAACCATCCGAGAACGAAACGGAAAGGGACGACCAACCAATGAAGAGCCCTGATGACACCAAAAGAGATGACGTCTCAACCATCAGCAGACCTGGACCACGAAGCATCTCTCTGACCCCACAGATGCACATGGGCCTTTCGACAGCTAGAAGTACGCCACTATGTGACGGACAGCGTCCCGGCCTGAAATTTCCCCGATTAGATCACATACCGGAAGACCTAGAACCTTCGCAATCCACTAGATTAAATTTCAGCAAGGCGCCCTCTGATACCTTGGCCCTCTTTGCTTCACTACTAGGGCAATACACTCCTCTTAATCAATATAAAGACCCTGCCGAGCGAAATGAGACATCTCAACACTCGGATGAGTCTAGCACTAACTCACCTGCTATAACCCCGTCTCCTCCTCTCTTAAGAAATAATGTAATCTCCTCTCGACAGTGCCTTCCTACAAGAGGGATAATTACGTACATTTCCTCTCCAGGGATTGTGATAGTGACACTCCCGTCTCTAGGTTGCTTTCGGAAATTGGAGCCATTAGTCTAAAGGATCTCAAGGCAAAGAAGGCTAAGGTAGGACAAATCATAACAACCCCATATAAAAAGCATAATATTTTTTCCCTTATCATTAAGGACAAATACTATGACCTCACCGATGTTCCCTGTATAAGGCGTACACTTAAAACCCTAAGAGACACTCTAATGAAGAAAAACCTTACGAGCTTCCGGATATCGAGAAGGGGGGATTTCTCCGATAGCCTAGACCCTGGATTACTCACCGAAATTCTGGGAGACCTGTTCGGTGGAACACCAATAAAGGTCGTTATATGTTTTGGAAAGGTCACCCTGCCATCCGAGAACGAACGCCGCCATATTGAAACCTTACACGATAGTTTGGTCGGAGGACATAAGGGAATTAATCAAACTTACCAAAAAATCTGGGAGAGATACTATTGGCCCGGCATGCGCAACGATATATTGGATTACGTTCGACGATGTCCTAGTTGCCAAGAAAAGAAGATAGAGCGCATAAAAACCCGAGAGCCGATGATACTCACTGACACACCCATTGAGGCTTTCGATAAGGTTTCAATCGATACCGTGGGCAAATTAAAGATGACTCCGCGAGGAAATTGTCACTTGCTCACCATGCAATGTAACTTAACAAAGTATCTTATTACAGTACCAATCCGAGATTTACGGGCGGTTACTATTGCAGACGCTCTCGCTAAGCACCTCATTTGTCACTTTGAAGCACCCCGTGCTATGTTATCAGACCGAGGAACCAGCTTTTTATCGGAAATTGTTGAAGGGCTGATGCGTATTTTTAAAATCCATCATCTCACGACCTCAGGATATCACCCCCAAACCAACGGATCTTTAGAGCGAAGCCATGCCCCGTTAGTAGACTTCATACGTACTTACTCAGAAAAGTACGATGATTGGTACAATCTTGCTCTCTCCGCTGCCTTCACTTACAACACAAGTGTACATTCCTCCACAAATTTCACTCCTTTCGAACTTGTATTTGGGAAACTCGCACGATTCCCTGTAGAAATCCCCAAGGACGAAAAATTGAGAACGTATAACCTGTACTTACAGGATTTAGTTACCAGATTAGGAGAACTGCAAGTCATAGCTGGTGAGAACCAGATTCGTAGTAAAGAACGATCCAAAGTGCGGTATGATCAAAAGGTAAAATCCCTTAATGCTCGAGTAGGAGAGTATGCGTGGATACTCAAGGAACCTCGAACCGCAAAATTTAATAGCTTTTATAACAAGCCGCTCAAAATTGTTGAGGTACTAGGAAGAAATAATGTGATACTCGAACTACCCGGCGGGAAACGAATTCGGAAGCACACCGACAAACTAAAAATGGTACCGCCTTCCGACTCATCCGACTAACATACATTGCACGTGTATTTCAGGTTCTCATCATGCATAACTTCAACCCTGTTCTCTTTCCTTTCCTTGCTATATTAATCCCTTTGGGGACCTCTGTAACCACTAATACCCATTATGAGGTCACACAAATCCCCTCAAATCCAGGAATCTACTACGAGAAAATGCATCCAGTGCGGTTCCAACGAGGAACCTGGAGCCTTATCATATATCTCGACCTTCCCACCTTCTTACGAGCGCATGGGCCTACTCGAAATTATGACGGCCACTTCAAGAATTGTACAACCCATCTCAGCCCCAACCTGTGTCACATGGTTCTTCACAAGGACCTTATAGAAATAAAATTACGGACTTTAGAGAAAATACATCATGACATCAAGCTAGCGGCTGATAGTATGAATGTACAGGACTTTGACGCTGAGTCATCACTGAGCGGCATGAGAGCTCGAAGAATGGCCCGATTAGGAGTAATCGGCAGCCTTAGTAAAAGCCTGTTCGGATTGATCACCACGGATGATGCCGACCTCATTAATCGAAACATTGACCAGCTGTTTAAAGACCAAAATAACCTTGTAAAACTTTCCAACGAAAAGACTCACATCTTATCAGCGGGGCTAGAAGAACTATATATAATGTTACGGCATCTCATAACATCCGGCTAAAGGCCATGGAGACCTTGCTAGAGGACAGAATTAATTCTTTAACATACGAAACTGAACGGAATTACCTCCTATGGGAGTACAACAGCTTTTCCAGACAGACCGAAGCACAAGTGGATCATCTCATAATATGTAACCAGGAGCTCTTGGACATCCTTAACAGTTTGGTCGAACGTAGACTCCACCCGAAACTCTTGCGAAAGGATACCTTGGATCAAATCGCAACCGATATTAACCAGCTCGAGGATAACTTGGATCTGCCGATACCTACGAAACACGTCAGGGCAGAAGAACTTGCCAGGATTAGCACGCTTCACGCCACTTACTACGAGGAAAGGGTCATCGTAAAACTATTTATACCCCTGACCGACAAAATGATATACGATTTACATAAACCGCACCCAATAGGGGTTCCCCAAAGATTTCACAACGAAACCATGGGGCTAGCATATATCGCGCCCAGATTTACGTTCCTCGCCGTTAGCAAAAACCAGCAAACCTATTTTGAGTTGGACCAAGCTCGTATGTCTCATTGCATCGACGCCCATTACAGCCCTATTTGTTCTGCGCAAGGGATGATGGCAACTGTGTCCGAACCTCGGAAATGTGAGGTAGAAATGTTGTTGAACCCTACTATGGATGTCCTTAGCCTTTGCGACATAGAGGTATGGAACTCAGAATCTACCCACTGGAGGTACTTAGAAACCGACGGATCCTGGCTTTTTTCTACACTAACGGAGGAAACCCTTAGGATTTCCTGTCCCGAGGGGATTTATCGAACCATTGCCTTAAAGGGGATAGGGATCCTGCGGATGGCCAATAGATGCATGGGTAGAACCAAAACTACCGTTTTAATGGCTCATGATATGAAGTTGGCCACTAAACAATACATCTATAATCCAAACCTTGGACTAATCATTACGAATCTGTACCCAGGGCTGGTTAATAATACTGCGCCAATTAACCTCGTTACGCTAAAGGATGTGGATATTCCAGCATGGAGTAATAACAAAATACCTTTCAAAACCCTGGTCGAACATATGCAGCAGCTCGGTACACGAAAGGAGTACGAACCTTACTCATACTATGTTGCATGGTGGACTTTCGGTACAAGTCATAATATTCTTGGCAATTGGACTCGCTGTATTGTACTTTAGGCTTAAATGCCGCCGAACTTCACCTCCTACTGTTACGCCCCCTTTCACTATAGTAACCTCCGGTATTGGAAACCATAACCAATCCCTAGAAATGAAGCAATTTACCAGCACACCGCCTACACCCCCAATCCCTGCCTACTTAGCGGTCCCTTGCGTCAAATTGCAGAGACCGATTAACATTTCTAATGTTCATTTGAGAACCTTCATCATGGAATTTATCGATTCGCCCAAAGGTTCCAATTCACCCAGAACTACTTCAATTACCTACGATAAAGAACTTTCCCTAGGAGCACTTTTAGACTACTTCTCGCAGGCCGGACCCATCGCAGCTGTAACGATCGTCTCAGAAACGTTATCGACGCGCACGGCAACCATCACCTTCAACGACCAAAAACATGCCAAAAGCGCAAGAAGAAATAAGGATCTATGGCTCCTTGAAAGGGACATAGACTCGACCACTAAAACCCGAGATCTTAGCCCCGAACCACCTAAGATACGATCGGAAATGCACGTTGTCGACTCATCCCCAAATAATGACCCGGAGTTAAAAGTTCTTCCCCATTCATATGAGGGAACCCGGGTTTTCTGCCAGATCCCTTGGGGAAAATCAAAAACAATCAAAGACAACAAAGGGCGTGCGGAGAAAGAACAACAGAATCAATTCCTCCATCAGTTTTCGCAGTTCGGAGTCATGGAATACTGCCATGCCGTACGGGATAAAAAGGGTAGATTGTCACACGGGTTCGTGCAATACTTTACTGAGAGTGCGGCCCGTAAGGCTCTCCACTATGCCGACCGTTGCTACCATGCCAGGCCCGCGCGACCACAGTATACTACCACTGAACACCTGGTCAAGAGAGTTCACACCCCCTGTGGGCTCTCCACCGACGTCCGCAACCACAAGCTGCATGCTGCCATATGTCGCGCGCAGCGTGAATTAAGGAGACCGCCATCGCCATTATTATAACTATGAACATGGACGCACTGACCGGATTCAGGAACTACAGCGCTTTCTGAATTTCAAGCACACACCCTCACCGGACCTTATAAACATGGAAATAACCAATACAAGTGATGAGACGGGCGACAACCAAAGTGCCCTTGCAGACCTACAGTGGCTAAAGTTGTAGTGGACACATTGACTTTTCTAAAACATAACACGCAACTACGTTAATTGGACTTTCACCAAGCACCTTACCAAATAATCAGCACTTTCCCTAGGAGAATAAACACCAACCTACGATGGTCATAATCGACAGGAGCGGAATTCACTGCCAGGGACGGCACTAATCCTAAGAACGGGGTACTGTTACGTGATGTAGTCGTCGGCGATAGTTTTTCGTTCAGAAAATTTTCAATTCGCTTCTTTACACAATTTCATTTCCTTTATTCGTTTCCTTATTAATCGCCTCACAACCGAAGTCGATCGTCTGTAGAATGTGCTGACAACTATGTCACGTTGCAGCACACCACGTTAAAAGCGAAATCGGATCCCTAAAGTGGTGGCGTGGTGCTTATCGCCTGTTGCCGCCCGGCATGACTGAATGTGAAAGAGAGAAAAGAAAATCGGGGGAGGTGCAGCTCGCGACTGGGCAACCGCGGAGAGTCAGTTCGGCGCATACAGCCGCACCACGAAGTACACCTTAGGCTACGGAATAAAAGCTTCTTTGTTCAATTAATAATTAATACAATAAGGTATAGGAAATATATTAAGAAAGAAAATTATAGAAAACATATATTATATCCATCTACGCATTAGTGAAGCATGTACTCTAACAGTGAATATAACAGATAAAATTAACGAGTTTTACAAGAAAATTTCATAATAAGGGACGCTTAACAAATTGACTGTACGAGTAATCCACGTGGACTTTCCTGCAGGACCAGGACCAATAAGGTTACAGTGTCAATTGATCGATTGCTCAGGAGTGGAAAACAAAATAAAAGAAAGGGAATAAATGTAGGTAATAACCATAATTACAATTAACAACTATATTATACAATTATGATTAAAATTTTATGGCATAGACTTATATCTTTTATCCATTACGCATACGTCTACATTAAATAATAACGGTTAATTTCGAAATTATCAAGACAAAATTATTTATCTATATATTATATACTATATTCTCTGGATGCTTGAAATTATTTGAAAGGGTAGTAAATTCTCTCCCCGTGGATTATGATAGACTCTGTAAATAAACAAAGATAGGAAATTAATTCAATGCATAATTAACAGTGAACGCATGTGTATCTCGGTATATATATATATATATATATATATATATATATATATATATATATATATATATATATATATATATACATACATACATACCTATACTTGTACGTACGGCTACCTTCGCTCTCCGAGCGTGCGTTCCCTCTCTTTTTCACTCGTGTGATTCAAGTGCCGTTGACGTCAGCCTCCTGCGACTGCGAGGTGACCAGCCTACTCCTTATCTCTGAGTGCAAAGGCATAATTATGTTAACTCGCTCGATTAGCGATCACTTCGTGGCAAATAATATGCCCTATTAAAGAACAAATAACAGTGAATTAATAATTTTAACCCTTAACCCTCATCGGTCACCGTGGGTGAAATTCACCTAAACAAAAATATTAACTGCTCAGACAGTAGCTTAGTCTTTGAAAATACCCTTTTTGATAACTTTTCATTACTTATATTAGATTAAGATAATAAAAAGTATTTTCTACAATATTTTTGTGTCATAATAATTGTTCATTCATTTATATTCATTATTCAAGTAAAATAAACAAACACTCTAAAACTCGACATTTTTCGTGCATTCAATCTTTAAAATAAATATACTTTTTAATAGGAGCAATAAAAATTTATTTTCTTTACTGATACTCATAGAACATCTTTTAGAATCCTTAAAGAAAAAATGCATACAAATTATTTTTAGATAAATAAAACTCACTATCGAAGCTAGATATTACTTTTTCGATGCTGGGTGAAATTCACCTAGTGTGACCGTTACGCGATTCTACTGAAGTGTGACCGATAACCCTTAATTTTCGCTAGTTTTATAAATTTATAAGCACTGTTTATTACGAGAATTTCACACCATACCATTATACCATTTCTATACCATACGATTGGTTTAAGATAATTGTCGGTAAACAAACTGCTGTTCGTTCTTCGAAACGGTATATTTAATTTTTAATTAAGAAAATCCGATCAAGAATTTTTGACTAGTACTAATGGATTTAGGGCGAGCGACTAATCCCCTAAGGGAAAAATAAACTAATTTCTGTGAACCTCTGCAAATATCGAATGGAAAAATCCCGGAAAACCTCAAATCGATTCCTTTAGCATTCAACCCTTGTGCGTATTACCACACATGCCACGAAAGTTAAGTTTCTTATAAAGTGTCCTTAATAAACAACGATTCGATAATAAATTAACGAATTTCTAAGAAATAATTGATAACTAGTAATTCAATAATTGGATAATAATTTAACAATAATAATTATTTAATTATTATTGTTAATTAATAATTAATATTAATTAAGTGTATTAATAATTATATTAATAAGTAATTGTATTAATAATTGATTATATATTGTTAATTAATAATTAATAATTTTTACTAATAAAAATTAATGTTTAGTGAGTGTTCATAATAATAACTATCCAATTGTTACTAATGATACCAATTGTTTAATAATTATTAGTAGAAAAAATAATCAACAATTTTTAGTAAAAATTAAATTTTTCACTTTCTATAATAGATTAATATTTTTAATATTAATACAATAATCGATAGTATCGGAACTATACCGTACCCAAATAGGACTTCAATATCGTCGTCCTTTCGTTAGACCCTACGTAGTAGGTTGAGGATTACTTTAGTTCGCGAATCTACGCAATACGGGCGTTGATATGCCATATCCATCGAAGCCAGTCCATCCAGAACCCGGCAGCGCATTCTAGATCCAAACCGCAAAGAGCCGGAGAGCAGTAACGGCCTTTAAAAAGGGAACAAGAACCCAGAAGCAAGGTGTCCGCATACTGAAGGATTGAAATAACCATATTCCACATATAATAGAGGAAATCCAGCAACACCGAGGAACATCTCAACGAAGAAGAAAATATATAATCACATATTTCAAGAAAAATAATTACTTGCGTAGATAATAATATTTCTACGCCTGTACCTAGATCTATAAATATAGAAATACTTAATCCGCAGATCCAGCTGGATCCGGAAGACCCATCCGGGGTGCTGAAGAAGACTGTTTGACGACGCTCGCTCTCGCCGCGTACTCCCATCCCACGTTTACGACACGCCTAGACGGCAGATTATATCTCCTCCACGGACGCGCTAAGCCGCGCGCCAGTATCGTCACATAGACGCGCGCATCGCCCCCTAACCCAGACTCAGGGTCATGTTGCAGTGCGGCAGCGAACATTGAATAAAGTCTCAGATTCTGACAGCCGGACTAATAGAGTAATTACTCCATAGCGTTAGCGTACGACGGGTATCGACGAATATTAATTGACCGTAAGAGGAATAAGTAGTGGCATATGTAGTTTCTTTTGTTCTCCTTAACTTTTTCCCAAATAATTATTGATTGGTACGGGACAATTCCTTATTTGCATAGGACGCTTTTATATACATAAATGATTTCCTAGTGTAATAAAACGATAGTAAGTCTTATTATTGTAATTTAACAGAATATTTACGGGTTGGTAATAAATAAGTGATATCCAATAGTAGGCATTGTTATAATTTCATTATTCCTTCAATCGATTTTATCCTTTCTTAAAACTTAGAATATACCTTAGAACTCTGATAGCTATACAATATTCCACTTCATCAATAAATTATCCCTCGATATTGGGGTACGAAGAGTATTGTACGAACTTACGTCTCCGGTCTCCACAACAAATAAGGAGAGCAGATACTACGGTAACCCGATCAATACGAATATCACAAGGAAGCAAGTGCGCGCCGCTATATCCGTATGGGCGAATATAGGGGACAAAGGTAAGCGAAGGTACCCTCTTGGCGAGAGTGACACTAATATTCTCGAGGGCAACGACCACAACATTTTTATAACGAGTGCGTGAGGTCTTAACAGACGTCACGTAACAGTTTGTTATTAAATTTTGTCTGAACTTTAATCAGTGTTCATTTTCACAGTTGCTTGATGAAAGAACAAATATCATTTTCAAAGCTTGAATAAAAATTTCGCAGTCTGTAATCGTAGTTAAATAAATAATGCAATATTTATAAAATTTTTTTATATTTTGGTTTTTAAAACACTGTAGATTTTCAACCCAGTTTATTATATGAATAGTATTTATACGAATAATACATTTTGGTAGTATGTTAATTCTCTGAGTCCAAATATTCTCTAAATAAAATAAACAAATTAATAAATATTTCTGATAATCCATAGACTCATTTAACGCATGACAAACTGCAGATAAAACTTGAAAAGTACATGGACAAAATATTTCTTCTGGTACCGATGCTCCAAATTTCAACCATTCTGTAAAAAACAAATATAAATAGCTAACATTTTCTGTCAACATATTGCAAAACGAATATGTTTTTAAACCATCTATACTACCAACAACAGAATACAAGCTAATTTCATTATTTCTGTAAACTGGATTTATACAGTTTTGAGTCAAAATAATCTCTAGTTGTTATCAGTTTTTGACAATTGTTTTATAAAAAACAACTTGTTCTGGACTCCAATACATAACACAAAAATCTACGTAGCTTCCCTGTTGAAAATATCCATGTGGATTTTACACTGATTTTCACATGGAATCCATATGGAATCCATATGGAATCTATACGGATTCCATATGGATTCCATGTCGATTCCATGTGGAAATCAGTCCCAAATCGTCCTGTGGACTTCCACATGGAATTCCATATAGATTTCTATATGAATTTTTCTACAAACATTTGTAAAACAAAATCCGTATGGATTTCCAGGTAGATTTCCATGGGGAAATCCAGGTAAAAAACGACATGATCCATATAGATTTCTACATGGATTTCCATATGGATTTCCATATGGTAATTTTAATGTTTATAAAAATGTTTATTTATAAAATTGTTATATCTTTTTTTACTAGGATACATATTTTTGACCACAAGTACTGTAGAATCTTTTCGAAGAATTACATAAGAGGAAATTATAGTTTATAATTTTTTATGCTTTACTGATATGGTAAAAAACGTATCCCTAGTAAAAAAATTTAAAATTTTTAATTTTATATATAAATATTTTTATAAACATTTAAATTACCACATGGAAATCCATATGGAAATCTATATGGATCATGTCGTTTTTACCTGGATTTCTCCATGGAAATCTACATAGAAATCCATACGGATTTTGTTTTACAAATGTTTGTAGAAAAATTCATATAGAAATCTATATGGAATTCCATGTGGAAATCCACAGGACGATTTGGGACTGATTTCCACATGGAATCCACGTGGAATCCATATGGAATCCGTATAGATTCTATATGGATTCCATATGGATTCCATGTGGAAATCAATGTAAAATCCACATGGATATTTTCAACAGGGTTGTTAAACGAATGTATTTCTTAAAAGCAATATCTAATCGCATTTCTTGTAAATTTTTCATAATATTTTTAGAATAGTCTTCCACTACTTCACTTTTTGTCTCATTTATATCTTCTAGATCAGAATATTCTTCTTTAGAATCCTCACTTTCACTTTGCTGTTCATTATAACTTTTGATATCACTTGAAAATAAATCTGTCTCAAAATTAATCCCTTTATCATTAACTTTACTGTTTTCAGTATGTTTTGTTAACATTTGTTCTTGTTTAATAATAGTATTTTTGTGATCTAAATATTTTAACAATTTTGTTTTAATTCCCTTTCGATCTTGTTTCACATATTCGTATAAATTTCTTTTTTTTAAGTTAAGACTTTGACAAGCCTTATCCGAAACTTCGTTACTTTCTAAAAGTAAATCTCTGCCTTTATCAAACAGTTCAAAATTTTTAAGACATTCATATCTTAAATCATGTTGAACAGCACGTTTTCCAGCTACAGTTTTACTATTTTAATCTGAAAAATAAATCTAGTTTAATATCTTTTTTAGTGTTAGATTACTTTTTGTTTCCCTTTAAGGGGGTCTTAGAGGTATAAATATAGGTGCCACAAACCATAAAAAAAAATATTTAAAAATATCATTATATATGTACTAATTATATACAAGGAGATAATATTTCTGATAAAACTACCCAATACATTATCTCTAGGCCTATTTTACCCAGAGATATTATATTTTTAAGATTTTGACTTTGTTGTAACTTTGTGAAGCCAATACTCGATGGATTTACATGGGACAGGGCCTAAATTATTTGAAATACATCCAGTTATGGGCCAAAGCTCCGGATATGTTAAAATTTTTTGAGCAATTAATTTTAAAATCAGAAAAATGAGAAAAAATCCAAAAAATTCTTAAAAACAAGCATTTAAAAATGGTCTTTTAGCTTAAAAAAATACTTAATAAAAAAAATTAACATATCCAGAGCTTCGGCCCATAACTGGATGCATTTCAAATAATTTAAGCCCTGTCCCATGTAAATCCATGGAGTATTGGCTTCACAAAGTTACAACAATGTCAAAATCTTAAAAATATAATATCTCTGGGTAATACGCTTAGAGATAATGTATTGGGCAATTTTATCAGAAATATTACCTCCTTGTAGTGTATAATTGGTACATATAACTAATAATATTTTTAAATATTTTTTTGGATGGTTTGTGTCACCTATATTTATACCTCTAAGACCCCCTTAAATTGAAAAATGTAACTTTGAATAAAATGATTAAATTATTCTTATTACGTACCTTTACAGTCTTAAATTAAATTTTTTGCAAAATTGCATAAACATCTTTGAGCTAACAATTACATAAATTATGAGATTCTAACAAATAGGCATTTTGCATAACCTCGTTTCATACACTACACAAAAACTTCTTTTTAAATTGTTGACTTATATTTATTTTATGAAATATTTTATAAAAATATTATTGTACCTTATAAAAACATGTACTACTTGAAAAATCTCAATAATATCAATTACTAGTATACCAACGTGCTGTTGCCAAACATGCGAATTCAGTTTCGAAATTCATAGAATACCATAGAACGATACCATGAAAAGATTTCTACCTTATCCTATAAGTTTCGTCGTTTGTGATAACTTAAATAATGCATACATTTCGTGTTTATCATTATCATAAATAGTTGATAATTAGTTATTGTTTGATACAATAATCAATATTTCAATATAACTTAGGAAAAAGGACAGAACTGTTACATTTCTTATAAACTGAAATTTACGATAAAGTAGGAATCTTCTATCGGTATTTCACTGAATAATATATATGACGAACAACCGTTGGTATTCAGCAGTCTATGTAGTTTTCCCTATTGAAAAATATCGCGCGATTATCATGCGATGAATCGCGCGATTAATCGCTCGACTAATCGCGCGAAGATCGCGCCAGTTTATCGACCATTTTCTGGCGCGATAATCGCGCGATAATCGCGCGAGTTAGCCGAAATTCAACATTAAAAAATAAGTTTTATTTTCACAACTGTGTACGTGCTTGCATAATTGACAAACATTATGACTAAATGTATCAGTGCGTATAAACTGCAGTTTTAATGGGCGTGTGAGTATGTAACTGTATGTATCCCTGTTGAAAATATCCACGTGGATTGACATGGATTCAACATGGATTCAAATGGATATCCCCGTGGATCATCCACGCGGATATCATGATGAAAATCCATGTGGATTATTTGAAATCCATGTGGATTCTGAGAAACCAACCCGATTTGAAAAATCCACGTGGATTTATTGGAATCCACGTGGATTCCAACTAATCCACATGGATGTAGACAATCCGGCTGAAAAAATTCATATGAGACTCACTTGAATCTCACGTGATTCTCAGGTGAGTCTCATGCCAAATTCTCATGTAAGTCTCATGTGAGTCTCATGTTTCCACTAACAATTTTAAATGAATTAATACTATTTTTTATTGTAATTAATTGTTTAAATTAATTTAATCGTTTTAATTTATTTTCTAATATGAAATTAGAGATGTAAATAAACTCAATGAAAAAATAAAACAGATGTATATATTTTTAAATGTTTTATTTTATAAAAATATAAAAATATGTATTTCGGTACAAATAGTATTTTAGCCACCCTGAATATGGCCAAATAGAGCGTATGCCCTATTGAAAATAATCTTGTGATCAATTACATGATTTTTTCCAAAATCCGAGAATATACTCAGCTTGATGTATAACTCAATTTATTTATTATTTAGCAGTTTAATACTGCTTCTAAATGAAGAATAACAGTTTAATGAAACTTTGAACGATAATATATTATCGTGCAAATGTTTCATTAGAATGTTAGTATAATTGTTTGCAAGTATTACATTTTAAAAAATAATCAATTTAATTGAAAATATAGAATTAACTTTATTATTATAACAATTGCAATGTACCGACACAACTGTAAGTAAATAATAGAGACATGTAACATACCTGCAACATTAGAATAATGTTATTGATGATATTTTGCTTAATGTGGAAAAAGAAGAAACGATGTTCAACGAGCCTCGTGCTCGCGCTCTCGACGCCGACCCGTGGTAGCAAATTCACGCGAGGCCGGTGCCGAGCGCGCCCACGTGTACTCGATATTAGTAGATACCGCAAGAGCAGTCACGATGGCGACGGCGATAGGGCGCGCGAGGAGGCACCATATTGGCGATGTTGTCCCCGTTGACAGAACTCAGCTGAAATTTCGCGTCAAGCCTCATATAACAGAACAAAGTCCAATTGAGTATCTTACAAATTTGTGTCCTGACTGGTCTTGGCGAATTCACATATAGTTATAAAAGCACTTCACATATGAAAGAGTATTGACATGTGGATGGCTTTACTATAGTTTATAAATTTTAATCGATTTTTAAATAAATTGTTTGTACATTCATTATTTTATTTCATATAATTGAGGTTTTTTGTCCACCACTCACTGTTATAGTGTAATATACATTTTAAAATATTTTAAATTATATATTTATTCATTTTGTTATTTTGTTATAGGCATATCTTCTTTGAGATCCACAATTCAGTTGTTCGTTGATAGATTTAAGACTTGGGTGGCTTTAGCGTAAGAAATATATTTGGATCCAATGAACTAAATAATATTGTAGATCTCTTATACAAGAGGACCAAAATCAACTTTAATCATGTGCAAACTGTAGCTAAAGAGACCAAGTACCTATAAGCATACAACATTTTCTAATTACATAGAATATTCTATATACTCATAGGTAGTGCACGGAAAAAAATTTAGGATCTCCAGACCTCCGGTATATATGGGCTCCGTGCAATACCATCGATCGTCTTAATTTATGACGAATTTGGAATTAAGGCGCATCCAAAGTTGAACCTGTAAGAATCCAATATCTTCGGAGTCTTCATGATTCAAAAACGTATGTTCTGAACTCCAATTCGGTCATCCCCAGACTCCGAGATTTTCGGTATTGTAGCGATTCCACTTTGGACGTCTGAGGCCCCCATCTCTGGTATCGTGGCGCGATAGCGTTGAGAGAAGGGGAACGGTCCGCATTTGCGGGCGTTTTTCTTATATATATATGCGCTTCATCATTATATATCAAAGTATTATTATAGTATAATATAGCACACACGTTTTGAACCGTTTATATATATTATATTAGTATATTTATGAAGCGGCGCGCGTGAAATACGTCCGAATGTGTTGTAAACTGTGTTGAATACAGCTTAATAACGTATATATAAGTATACATATGTATAGTATAGAGTGCGCTGACGATCGTAGCGCGCTCGTCAGTTAGTTGAGTTCTGTACACCGCCGAGTATGGATGGTTATCTAATAAAGAGACTTGCATATCATGAATGATTGTTTACCGCTCATTACGACTCTTCTCCTTTACACCTTCTGTAAACATTTGCTACAGGTTATGGGCCCAGGATCTCACGCCCGACTGAAGGTGCAACGAACTACGAAAGAGAACGAAGATATGTGTACATAGTTCGAAAGGAGAACCGTTGACGAAAAAAATCGGAGCAGTGCGTTTCGAACGCGTCTCAAGGCATACAAGCAAGATGGTGGCGGTAAAAGGAAAACACCTGGCGATGCTACAGAGCATTGAACGTCTATCAGGTGCGGATAACTATCACGATTGGGCCGTGATGATGAAAGCCTACCTAGAGCACGAAGATTTGTTCGATACAATAATGCCTAGCGAAAACGAAGCAGAAGTGAGTACGAATGCAACGAAGATGCGCCTCGCCAGGACTAAACTCGTGTTATCCGCCGACCGTATAGTACTGAGCAAAATAGAAGGGCTGAATTCCCCGAAGGCGATTTGGGACACTCTACAAAGCACGTATGCTAGCAAAAGTCTCTATAGAAAGACGAGCCTGATAATCGAGTACACGAGGATACGGCTCCAAGACTGCGATTCAACGGAAGAATACATCGATCGTATAGCCACCATACATCAAAAACTCAAGGACATTGGCAAGGATCTGGGAGATGATTTTGCGGCGTGTATCATGCTCGGAGGTCTACCAGAAGAATACGAACCCATGCGTATGGCACTTGAGAGTCTACCCGAGAAGGAAATTACGACCGCGAATATAAAAGCCAAACTATTATTAAAGGTAAAATGGGAAAAACCATCACACGGATCAAATGACCTCAGCTTATACGCCGCAAACAACAACAAACGCGGAAGAAGTTTCCAGAGAGGTGAAAGGTGGGGAGATAACAGAGCAAAACCATCGTACACAAACGTTCAGTGCTATCGTTGTAACCGCTATGGTCACATATCCAAGCAGTGTAGTATGCCTGACACACGCCAACAGCGAGCACAGCAACAAGCGAACCACGCAACCCTAGACGAAAAAGAGGAGAGCGAGAGGGTCGACGACCAAATCGCGGCATTCGCCTTCGTCGGACTTACTGCGGGCAGCAAAGCGAGTTCAGACGATTGGATTGTCGACTCCGGCGCATCGCGTCATATGTGTAATAGCAGAAGCAGTTTTACATACATGCGTAAGTCTAGCCTAAAGTATATAACCGTTGCGGACCGAGGAAAGACAAACGTACTCGGAGAAGGTGAGGTGACAATATATACACAAAATGGAACTAGAATTAAATTTTTGAACGTCTTATTCGTGCCTAATATAACCGTAAACTTAGTTTCAGTTAGCGAAGCGAGCAAACGTAACTTTAACACGATCTTTTCCGAAAAATCGTGTAAAATCGTTGATTGTAACGGGAATATAGCTATAAAAGCAACTCTGGAAGGCGGTATATTTAAGATTACATGCAAAAAGCATAGACATAGTGATAATATCAATGTAAAACGTGTAAACGATACTTATAACAATTGTAAGCAACATGTGGTCCTAGCAGCCCATGCTCCAGCAACACCAGAGGATATAGATCTATGGCATAAGCGGCTCGCGCATCTAAACCATAACTACATCAAACAGCTAAGCAGAAGACCATCATCAGGAATACACCTAAGATCTGAAGTGGGTGATAAATGCGAAGTCTGCGTACTAGGAAAGATGTGCAAGAAACCATTCCATAGAAGCGAGATCAGAGCTGGTGAAGTATTAGAGCTGGTTCACACGGACTTGTGCTATATCACTCCACAGTCGAACGGAGGAGCAAAATACTTCTTGACGTTTCTCGACGACTACTCCAGAAAGTGCTTCACGTATTTTTTGAAGAGCAAAGACCAGGTTTATTCAATGTTTATTCACTTTAAAAATTATGTCGAAAACAATACAAATAAAAAAATAAAATGCTTACAAAGCGACAACGGGACCGAATATATAAATTTTAAGATGCAGCAGCTACTGGATCAACATGGGATTCAAAGAAGACTCAGCATCCCAGGAAACCCCCAACAAAACGGTCGTGCTGAAAGAATAAATCGCATTTTACTAGACAAGGCAAGGTGTCTAATCCAGGAAGCCAACCTCGATAAACCTTCTGGGCAGAGGCCATAGCGACAGCCACCTACATCAATAACAGAACCCCAAAGCGAGTGTTAAGTGGCAAGACACCAGAAGAAATGTGGACGGGCAAGAAACAAGACCTGTCACATCTAAGGATATTTGGCTGTAAAGCGCTGTCACATGTCCCAGAGACAAAAAGAGGCAAAATGGACGCAAAGGCCAAACACTGCACATTCATAGGATACTGTGCAGACCAGAAGGGATATCGCTTATGGGATATAATGGAAAAAAAGGTAATCGTCAGTAGAGACGTAGTATTTTTCGAAAACAAGCCCATACCAGCAGGCCCGAAAAAGGGCGGTTCACCAAACCAACCAAAAAGTTTTGACTTTTCACCAGACGATAGCGATGACGAAAATGAAACACCGGATGGTGCAAACCAAGAAGACGAAATATCCCAAGAACATGATAAATCAGACGATAATATGTCTATAGAAAGCGAACCCCCAACATAGAAAAAATGGATATCGACACCGAAGATGGCAAAGCAGTATCTACCGACCCGCCACCCTGCGAACACACACCACCTACTGCACACTTCGATCAAGAAGGAAAGCTGACTGTTGTTCGAAAGTCCATCAGGAAATCTACTAGACCAAAGAAATACGGAGACTATGATATGAGCAGAAAGCCGACGTCGCAAACAGTTCTCTTCGTTGACCCCCAAAAGAAGAAAAATGGAAACGAACCAAGGAACTACGAAGAAGCTATAGAGTGCGAGGAATCCGACCAATGGAAACGAGCCATGGACAACGAGATGAACTCTGTCTGGAAGAACTGCACATGGAAACTATGCTACGCGCCCCATAGTGCCAACATACTTCCAGCGAAATGGGTCTACAAGGTAAAAGTCGAAAATGATGAGGCGACTCGGTACAAGGCCACATACGTCATAAAAGGATTCAATCAACAAGAAGGTATAGACTTCAAGGAAACGTATTCTCCAGTCGTAAACTCCATTACGCTAAGGATGTTATTCGCGTATGCCACGAAGTTCAATCTAGAAATAATGCATTTAGATGTCGAAACAGCGTTTTTGCAGGGAGACATAGAAGAAGATGTGTATGTCCAACAACCGGAGGATACGTCGACCCACAACACCCCGGCATGGCTTGCAAGCTACTCAAGGCGATATACGGCCTGAAGCAGAGCGGAAGAGTCTGGAATATAAAGCTAGACACAATCCTAAAAGAGCTGAACTGCAAAAGGTGTGAACACGATCAATGTATATATACCTGACATAAAACAATGAAAAGCTAATAATAGCGGTATTCGTCGATGATCTGATAATATTCTCAAGCTCAAAGTACCTAACAGACGAGATCACAGGAAAGCTACAAGACCGGTTGACACTAAGGATCCTCGGGGACATAAAAAGATGCTTCAACGTGAATATCACAAGAGATAGGGAACGAGGACTCCTCTACATGGACCAAACAGATAACATCGTCCGTATCCTCTAAGAATACGGAATGGAAGACTGCAACCCAAGCAGCATCCCTATGGATCCGGGATCCATATTGACAGCTGACACCTCCCCCAAATCGAAAGAGGAACTCAAAGAACTGCGCAAGATTCCTTACCAAAACGTAATAGGCTCGCTGATGTACCTCTTTCAAATGACAAGACCAGACTTGGCATATGTAGTCAGTCAAATGAGCCGCTTTAAAAATTCATACAACATTGAACATTGGAAGGTGCTGAAGAAAACTCTAAGGTACCTACAAGGGACGAAAGATTTAAAGCTGCGATATTCAAAGGACGGAGACAGCACTCTCAGTGGATATTGTGATGCCACGTGGGCCAGCGACCTGTCAGACGGAAAGTCGGTGACAGGGTACATATTTCTACTACAAAATGGAGCGATCAGCTGGCACTCTAAAAAGCAAGCCACGGTTGCATCATCTAGCACCACCGCCGAGTATCAGTCACTATCCTCTGCAACCATGGAAGCTCTATGGCTTCGAGGCCTAGCAATAGAGATAGGTTTTCGTAGCAGTGAGCAAGTCAAGATAAAATGTGACAATAAAGGTGCAGTCGACTTAGGAAAGAACGCAAACTTCTCCAAAACCACCAAGCACGTTTGTGTAAAACATCATTTTATAAAGGAGAATGTAGATGACAAGAAGATAGAAATCGTCCGTGTTTCAACGCACGATATGGTAGCTGACCCTCTCACAAAACCAGTACCAGCCCCCAAAATGAAAGAATTCTTGAAAGATATTGGCCTAGTTCACGCGGCAGATCCTTTACATTTAAATTCTCTTCTATAAATAATTTTTTATTTTTCGTGCAGCTATTTTATATTGAGAAATACATATATATATATATATATATATATATATATATATATATATATATATATATATATATATATATATATATATATATATATATTTTATTTTTAAACTATAAGATACAAGTCGACATGTTTTAATTTTAATATAAATCATAAGTTTGTAATTAAATTGAAAGGCGAATATTGAAACGCAAATCTTTTTATTTTTGCTATTTTAGGATTAAAGGTTGCGAATTTCATAATATACATAAAATGTAACACGTAATATTACAGGTGTTATTCAACAAGGGAGCGTGTTGTAAACTGTGTTGAATACAGCTTAATAACGTATATATAAGTATACATATGTATAGTATAGAGTGTGCTAACGATCGTAGCGCGCTCGTCAGTTAGTTGAGTTCTGTACACCGCCGAGTATGGATGGTTATCTAATAAAGAGACTTGCATATCATGAATGATTGTTTACCGCTCATTACGACTCTTCTCCTTTACAACTTCTGTAAACGTTTGCTACAGAATGTATAGCCGACCCGCCGAGATACCAAGAATGGGGGCCTGAGGACTCCATCGGGCGTATCCCGACGGTACCGAAAGTCTCGGAGTCCCCGCCATTCCAACATGGCATACACATAATCCCATTTTGAGATCCGTACACAACCGAAATTGTTGGATTCCACGCAATTCAATTTGGAAGTGACTACATTCAATTTTGGACGCGTACAGATACGGTATTTTTTGGATTTCTGTTAATTCCATACCTCCGACATCCCAGGCTTCCAAATTTTTTTCCGTGTGCCTTTAGTTACAACTTTTATTAGTCAATAAGTCACTTATGGGCTGGGTGACTTTATCGCAGGAAATATTGGGATAACAGTTATGACATGTACGTATTACTTTTACAAATAAAATTTTTATTTAACATGACATTTTTACAAAATCATAATTACATTTTATTTTATTTTAAAATAATGTTTTAATAAAATACTTCACCATTATGGTCACAAAGAATCATATCACGTATGATGTCATTAGGTCCATCGGGTTCAAATATATCCAGCGGTAAAGTCACTCATCCTATATTAAGTACTTATAAATGTGGATTTTTATAATCAATTATGGTATTAATTTATTTATATTAGGACTAGTTCTATGTATAAATGAATATTGTGAAAGAGTTTAAATTATACGATGACTCATATCAAATAGTATTGACATGTGCGTAGCTTGGACTGCACTTTCTTTAATGTTATATTTATACTTATTCGCAAGTATTTTATACATAATACTATATAAGTTATTGTTATAAAATTTACAGCTAAAGAAGAAATCCATGCTTTATTGTTTAATGCTTCTTAAGTACTCATAAATGTGGATTTTTTATAATAAATTATGGTATTAATTTATTTATATTATGACCAGTTCTATTTATAAATGAATAATGTGAAAGAGTTAAAATTATATAATTACTCATATTAAATAGTATTGACATGTGCGTAGCTTGGACTGTACTTTCTTTAATGTTATATTTATGCTTATTCGCAAGTATTTTATATATAACTCTATACAATTTCCAATAAAAGAAAAAACCCATACATTATTGCTAAATGATACTTGATCATTAAAATATATTGTTTTAAAGCTTGTTTATTAAATGCAGCAATACGTTAAAAACAATATTATATTCATAATATATATATATATATATATATATATATATATATATATATATATATATATATATATATATATATATATATATATATATATATATATAGCCTTTTACTAACTGTAAGCTCTATTTTAATGATTAAATAGCATTTAACAATAATGTATTGGAGACAGAACAGAATCAAAAATACGTGAAAGTTTAAGGCCTTACCTAGATATAAACCTAGATAACATAATAAGCGTGAAGGTGATGGCTAGACTTAACCTACAGGCAACCAGAGGCAACGTCTGCGATAAACTCAGCATGGCCTCAGAGATGACAGCATGAACAGCAGCAGGCCTTTCTTCAAGAAGCCACAATGAACCCTCTCTCTCACGTTCGGACTTAAGTCGTCATAACTCTTGAAGCGTAAGCACCGGTCGAAACACGCTGCGTTTCATTATGACTAGCTGTCGCGCACATGCACTTCTGTATAGGCATTCCTCTCTCTTCCTCTCTCTCTCTAGTTCTCAAACTCTCAATAAACACATGCGGGCGCGGTAGTCATCAAACAACGTGTTGCAACTTGCGCTCTCGTGTTCATGGGTTACGAGTAATGATTAATGACGTGAAAGAGGGTTAATTGTGGCTTTTTTAAGAAAGACCTGCTACTGTCAATGCTGTCATCTCTGAGGCCATGCCGAGTTTCTTGCAGACGTTGCCTATAGGTTAAGTCTAGTTGTCATCTTCGCGCTTATTATGTTCTTCACTTTTATATCTAGGTAAGGCCTTAGACGTCCATTTATTTTTGATTCTATCCTGTCTCCAATACATTATTGCTAAATGCTATTTAATCATTAAAATAGAGCTTACAGTTAGTAAAAGGCTATATGTTATGAATATAATATTGTTTTTAATGTATTGCTGCATTTAATAAACAAGCTGTAAAACAATATATTTTAATGATCAAGTATCATTTAGCAATAATGTAGGGGAAGGCGGGGCATGACATGTCAGGTAGGTAAGTTTGGCATCCTCATATTTTTAATATTAATGAATGCAAAAAATGTAATTTTTACGTAAACCTAATTAGATATGCTTTTAGAATTTTCCTCTATACTTTTGAGATTATAGATAATGTTTAACATTTAATTTAATAAAATTGAACATCGGTGCTTAGAAACAAGGTTGACTTCATTTTTAAGTCGCTTGGAGTAACGAGAAAATGATTTTTTTTCTAAATGAGACCAAACCTATTTGATAGTTTCAACTTTTATCTTTCAAGCCCTCTTTTTGTTATTTTCAGAAAATCTTTATAATATAATTAAAAAATGAAAATGGTATTAAAATGGGGCATGACGTGACACCCTGGCGGGGCACGCGTGGCACACTCGGGCGTATCAGTGCGCCGCGGCGGCCGCCGAGCGAAGTGATGTAACCTACAAACCAAAAACGGAGCAAGATGGGTTAACAACTACGCAGTGCAATAATTTAGTTTTAAGTAGTTTTTAGTTTCAATTATTACATTAATAAGTAAATAACGATTATTTCGACTGCGTATTAAGTTATATTTAGAGTAGAAAAAAGCCACTTGAAGACTTAAACACAAATCAGCTTGATTTATCCATTGTTAATAATAATTCAGCTTCCGTAAATAATGAAAATTACTTTAGAGAAGTAATACCTGAAGAATCAATTGTAGATACTCAAACTGCCTTTTTCAATGGTCAGGTCTTTCAAATATGCTACATAGATGAAAATGATGCGAAATCTTTAAATTTAAACTTATTGTAATAATAATGAGAATTTGCTAATCAAACAAAAGTATTATGTTGTGATCATATTTTATAAGAAGGAATTTATAATATAAAATCATTTATTAAAATGTAATAATTTATTTTAAAATAAAAATTGTTATGTTCCTTAATAAAAATAAAATTTTTAATTTTCAATAGACTGATTAATTATTTGATTTTTGAAAATTTTATTATGGCATAATTATTAAAGTATTAATTACTGGAAAAAAGAATTGAAAAATACCTATAGTAAAATATCAAATTTGACCGTGCCATGTGGGCCCCGTCGGGTGCCACAATCCACCCGCCGGTGGGGCACGTAGAGCATTTTTTTCAGAATTTCTTTTCTGTATTTTATCAATAATTAAAAGAAAATGAAAAAAAGTTAATAGTTTATTTTATTTTATTTTTTTCTGATCTAATTATTTCGTTTTTGTACATTTTGAGATAATACACGGTTTAGTTGTTATTTTTAATCAAAGTTAGGGTGTCACACGTGCCCCGCCCTCCCCTATGGGTTCTTCTTTTATTGGAAATTGTATAGAGTTATATCAAGGAGCGTGAGAGCTCTCCGAAGGCAAGTATAGAAGAAGCCTAAAGGAGCGACCCGTGCTACATATACATTGAAATGGGTCTACGAAATCAAAGAGCGCGGGAGCGCTCCGAAGGCAAGTATAGAAGAAGCCTAAAGGAGCGACCCGTGCTACATATACATTGAAATGGGTCTACGAAAAATTCAATGCGCTTTTACGTATATTGCGTTAGTTTTTACTATATAACATATCTCTCTTAATCGAAAGCCATTTCATTGCTCTACTCAAATCAAAACATTTTATTTAAAAAGATTATCTCGTTCAGAAGATATAGAGCTGAATTTTTTTATGTGCGATTTCCTTTTATACTTTTCTTCTCCTTATTCCGGCGTCCGGTTTGCAGCCTTACGACACTTCCGGTTATCGTCTATCTTACGCTTGTATATCTATATATATATATACACACCCGTATCTGATCGATCTAACCTTACATACAACATGTCAGTATTTTTTTTTATATACAAATGTTACCATATCGTGAGTTAGTTAATAATACATTTCAAAGATCTCAAGAAGTTGCTAGATTGTTTAGGTTAAGAACTTATTCTTAGCAATCTAAGAAGAAGAATTTTTATCTATCTATTATTTTATAGATATACATTTTACAAATGTTATCATATCGTGAGTTAGTTAATTAGTTATGTATTTGAAAGATCTCAAGTTGTCAACTGGTGATGAGAAAAATTGATCTATTCGTCTATCAATCAATGGGGAAAATAACTTTCATTAGATAAGTACTTAGTAGCTAAATGTTAAATGGCTAAAATCATTTTTTTAAACTTGATACTTTGTGAGATTTTTTATTTTTACAGATATTATACCAGAAGATTTTTTTCGAGTCATTTTGAAGATATATATAATTATAGCCAATAATGTTGAGGAGTTCTAATTGTGTACTGTCTGAAAAATCTAATTTTGAATTAACAAAAATGAACGAGTGCCCTCATGACCCTTGGAGTTATTATTAATGAACAAGAAAAAGTTATTTTAATACAAAAACAGACACGTACTACTCAAGATAGAAAAACCAAACCAATATTACTATGGGGCAAATATATTATTATTTACGACACAATATTTTTCAAGACATATCTATAATATAATTATAGTGAAGTCAGTGCAAGTTTTCAGATCAGATATAATAAAATGTTTTGTATAATAAATGAAATAAAGTAGCGGTATGATGTGTTAAATGAAGTGTTTATAACAAATTTAAAACCTCTACTTAAAATCAGAATTTAAAATAATGTGAGACGTTAGAGCCTTGGTTAAGAAAAAGTATTTTTAATTTTTGTAGTATCCACCCTCCATCGTTTCTTAATATTTTCAAAAAGCATTTTTTGTCTATACTTCAAGAAACTGAGTCGATATTAGTGCTGTGCTCTTGTACATATTTACTTAACCACGAATTAAAAAATTATGCCAAATGAACATTAAAATACAGAAAAAAGCAAAAATGATGTGTTGTGAAAATTTTAACAAATAAAAGTGCTCAGTTAATCTAATTTTATAATTTTCTCATGGTAGGAGACGTCAAAATGTTTCAGAGGATTTCTCAGTAAATATTTTTCTAAGCAAGATTCAGATAACTACAAGATTTCTTGTGTATATCAACAATAAAAATAATCAGATACGTACTAAATGACTAAATATCTATTTTTAAAATATAAAATGTTGGTTATAAAAATGAACATTGACACTTTGTGTTGATTTATTATTTTTTTTTTAGATTATATGAGAAATTTCTTACGGTGGAAGACATCAAAATGTTTCAGAGGAGCTCTTAGTAATTTTTGCATATGCTATAAACAACGGCCTGAAGAAATGGAAATCTACAAGCGTCCTGTACAAGAAAACTTAGAAATATAATAATAGTGAAGTCAGTGCAAGTTTTCAGATCAGATATAATAAAATGTTTTGTATAATAAATAAAATAAGTAGCAGTATGATGTGTTAAATGAAGTGTTTATAACAAATTTAGAACCTCTACTTAAAATCAGAATTTAAAATATTGGTCAGAAGTTAGAGGCTTAGTTAGAAAAAAGCATTTTTTGTCTATACTTAAAGAAACTGAGTCGATATTAGTGCTGTGCTCTTGTACATATTTACTTAACACCAATTAAAAGATTATGCCAAATGAACATTAAAATACAGAAAAAAGCAAAAATGATGTGTTGTGAAAATTTCAACGAATAAAAGTGCTCAGTTAATCTAATTTTATAATTTTCTCACGGAGGGAGACGTCAAAATGTTTCAGAGGATTTCTCAGTAAATATTTTTCTACACAAGATTCAGATAATTATTTGAAAAAGTATACAAGAATGTTAAGAAAGCTTTTATTATCAGTAATTATAGTTCATAAACTGATTGTTTTTAATTTTACAAGATGTGTGTGGCAATCATGAGTTATTAAATTAAGCTGTTTTATACTTTCTACTATAAAAGAATATCGAGAAAGCTTTTTTCTCCCAATGATTCTTAGTTCATAAACTTTTGTTTTTAATTTTGCAAGATTTGTCTGATAGATTATTAATTCAAGTGGTTTCTAGTGAAAACTTCAACGAATCCAAGTGTTGAAAATAATGTAATTAATGATTGGCCTATGGTGAGGGGCACCAAATGATTCAGAGGAGCCATTTGTTCTGTGAATATACAGTACATGAAACCATAATATAAATTACTGTAATGGCTACTTTTTGAATCTGCAACCAACATTTTAATTTGCTAGCTGATTGTGATGCAATAGTATGATTATTAGATCTAGTACCCTTGCAAGTCTTTGATAAAATATTATGAAAAAGAAATATGTGGATATCAAAATAATGAAATGAGTTCCAGCTTTAGAATGTGCAATAAAAGGCTAAAGGTAAATTTTAGCACAAATTTAATAATGTAATAATAATTTGTCAAAAAAACAAAAGCAAATGGATGCATAAGACTGTTTTGTAAAAAAACTTAGTATCAGGTTCTGTTACGTAAGGGTAGTTAACTTGGCAAACTTTGAGCTTCGCATTTTGTAAAGGCTAGAGGATTAGGTGATTTCAGAGAAATAGATGCGAAAGAATAGTTTTTAAAAAACTTTGTACCGCCTGCTGCTATGGAAATGGCAGTTGACACGAGAACTCAACTTTTCAGCCAACTTTGAGCTTCAAGTTTTATAAAAGCAAGAGAATCAGGTGATATAGAAATTTGAATTGTAATTCTGAGAACTCGTACTTTTTTCTTTTATTCCTTGCGATAGCTACAATAAATACTAATAAAAGTTTAATGTTTTTATCCAAACAATCTTGCTCTCAACATAACTGTCCAACTCTCTACAAAGAACTTGACTGAAAGCTTAAATGTTTTTTTGAAACAATTATAATAAACACTTTTAGAAACTATTTTTTAAAGTATTTTCTATCTGTAAATTATTCATTATTATATTTTCTCTACAAAATATCTCAAAAAATGGTCCATTTCTATATCTTTTAAAAAATCCATTAATAAATTATTTTACAAAACTTCTACAATCCTTTACAAACTTTTGCAAGCAACGAGAAATTCTTTTCCAAAACCTTTACGATCACTTTACAAAAACTTTTACAAACGATAAGAATTTTTTCGCAAACCATAAGAATTATTTTCCGAAACCTATACAATATTCTAAA
Source organism: Torymus aiolomorphi (assembly GCA_036365515.1). Classification (NCBI taxonomy): domain Eukaryota; kingdom Metazoa; phylum Arthropoda; class Insecta; order Hymenoptera; family Torymidae; genus Torymus; species Torymus aiolomorphi. The sequence continues at coordinate 20,833,690 of CM070874.1, forward strand.
AACTTATTTACGTTTTATTTTATGAAAAGGAATTCTACGAATAAATAATAAATGTTTGCGTTCTAAAGTCGAAATAAATTTCTTTCATGCGGATACTGAAAGTCAAACCCAAAAAAGTTGTGAAATCAATTAAAGTGTAGTTTTATACTTAACAGACATTATTTACAATGTAGTTTTACTCTTAGAAAGTTGTGAAATCTCTTTAAAAAATTATTTTACAAAAGTAAAAACTTGTAGGTAAGAATAAGTTTGGTTACTATTCTACATAGTTTGTACTTAACAAACATTATTTACTAAACTCTCCCACCCTCTCTTCCCCCTCTCTCTCTCACTCTGTACCAAAAACTTTAATGAGAGCTTAAATATTTTTTCATAACAATCAACACGTTCTTTAAAAAACTAATTTTTTAAATATATTCTATCCACACCATTTGTCTATAGTCCTTTTATTTATTCTGATCTCATATATTCAATAACCCCTCTCTACAAATGGTAAGAATTTTTTTCATGACTGTACAAATAACTTTTATTTATTTGAATCTCATCTATTCAATAAGCACTCTGCAAATGGTAATAATTTTTTTCATGACTGTACCAATAATAATATTGTTAATATAAAACTTTCTACGAAAGTATAAAATAAGGCAAGTATAGACGTTTTTTCTGTATAATCTATAAAATAATAATATTTATGCTTTTTTAAAAGAAATCAAATAAATGCCAGTGAAAAAGTCTTTTACTTCTTTGAGTCATTGTATGCTGAACAAATTATATGTAAGTAAGTACATTCAAATTGTTCATTGCAAATCTAACAAATGAAAGTTGTGAAATCAATTATCGATAGTCAAGTAATGCAAACAACTCTCGTAAACAACTGTATGACTATTCTCAGAAATGTACTAAAATTTGTTCATCCTTCTATACAAATTAAACACAAGAAAGTACTGAAATCAATTTATTGTAGTCAAGTACCCATAAGTTAACTTGACTGAATAATACAACTTTTCATAATACTTAAAAATATTCAGTCAGCGGGCATAAATTACTACTTAACGCCTAACAGGTGTAATAGCTCCCATACTCCTACCAAACTTTATAGAACCAACGCACTTTACGCCCGTGTGGGCGAAAATTATTTTAATTATATAACTACTATCATGCCTTCTTTTTATTTCTAAAATTCATAAGAATTTTATCAGATATTTACGAAAAGTCAAAGCCTATATAAAAAAATTACATAGTTACCACCACATCTCCATTTTTCATTGATCTTTCTCAATTTTGAAATTTCTATAATATTACGCATCTTGGGAGGACAATAGAAGTCTATAGAGCTGCTCTAGCAGGGGTGGTCCTCCAATCTCCCATACATACTTGGCGGGCCCGACGGTTTGCAGTTTAAGGTCTAGACATGGTCATTTTCATATAAATATTCATATGTTTAAAGATCAGATGAAATGTATAAATGGGTTGCTTCTACATATTAAATAGGGTTCAGTATTGAATTTATTACTCTGTTTTTGAATAGAAAGTGCAAACCCGCATGAAAATATCATACGAGGTCTCATATGAGAATATTGGACATCAGATCGCATTTGGGAATATCGGACATCAGATCTCATATGAGATCCCATAATATGTAAAATTGCAGATGACATCACACGTATGATATCTCATACGAGATCTCATATGATATTTACACGACGGAAAAGAATAAAAAATAGATGGCTTACAAAACGGTTAATAAAACCTAAAGCACTTTTGAGTAGACAATAAATTTATATGCATTTTTTATCCTATTCCCGTTTAAAAAAGACGGACACAAGGAAAAATATTTTCGGTAATGAAAGTAAATCATGAGATTCTGCACATGTAGGGATATTATATTTAAACGGTATCAATTAAAAATTAGAGCCAATGTAATTATTTATAATGGGCTTATAGGTATAAATATTGTTAATCAATTTATGTAAAAATTTAGTATTCTACATTTACAAAGCCCACCAGTAAACTGGAAACCGTTGGGCCCGCCAAGTATGTATGAGAGATTGGAGGACCACCCCTGCTAGAGCAGCTCTATAGACTTCTATTGTCCTCCCAAGATGCGTAATATTATAGAAATTTCAAAATTGAGAAAGATCAATGAAAAATGGAAATGTGGTGGTAACTATGTAATTTTTTTATATAGGCTTTGACTTTTCGTAAATATCTGATAAAATTCTTATGAATTTTAGAAATAAAAAGAAGGCATAGTAGTTATATAATTAAAATAATTTTCGCCCACACGGGCGTAAAGTGCGTTGGTTCTATAAAGTTTGGTAGGAGTATGGGAGCTACTACGCCTGTTAGGCGTTAAGTAGTACTTTATGCCCGCTGACTGAATATTTTTAAGTAGTTACGAAAAGTTGTATTATTCAGTCAAGTTAACTTATGGGTACTTGACTACAATAAATTGATTTCAGTACATTCTTGTGTTTAATTTGTATAGAAGGATGAACAAATTTTAGTACATTTTTGAGAATAGTCATACAGTTGTTTCCGAGAGTTGTTTGCATTACTTGACTATCGATAATTGATTTCACAACTTTCATTTATTTGATTTGCAATGAACAATTTGAATGTACTTACTTACATATAATTTGTTCAGCATACAATGACTCAAAGAAGTAAAAGACTTTTTCACTGGCATTTATTTGATTTCTTTTAAAAAAACATACCCAGACGGCACACATCTTCAGAAAGTATTCAGAAAGTATTCAACAACGTGTATTCATTTTGAGTATATTTTTCTGAATTCAAAAATAATTCAAAATGAATTCTTGAACTTAAAATGAATACAATATGAATACTTAATGAATAGGACAAAATCTTCGCAATGTTTTCAAAAATAATTTTCTAGCTCATCAGGAAATGTCAGCAGATTTGAACTTAATTATTATAAATACATTACTTATATAACAAATCTTAGCAAATGAATTGACAAATAAGTATTAAATAAATTCATATAGTGTTCATAAACGATTCATTTTTAATTCATTTTCATTTTTTTAATATTTATTATTCGTTTTTATTCCAAACAGCAGAAATCTTCATTATGTATTTAAAAGATTTGTTTAAAAAATTTGAACAATATTTTTTTATCATAATAAATAAAAAACGTTTAATGAATTAATATAGAATTGAAAATGTATACTTAAATAATTCTAATACTACAGATGATATGCACCTGAAAATCATGTTGATATTTTCATTTATTATTAATAATTATTATTATTAATTATTGTTAGTAATGTTACATTCCTAAAATGTAACAAATAATTCAAAATTTCTTTGTCAGCATCTACATTTTTCGACATTTTTTCGAACACATTAATTAATCGTAGATTCAAGCAAATGAACCATGATAGTACTTTATAATAATAAATAACAATAATTAATAATCAATAAATTTTAAACGATAAATTTTCATGTGAAAATCTGCTGATAATTAGCTGCACTTTTTCAGTAGGGCATATCGGTGTAGTAGCTATACTCCATTTCGGTATAGCCACAGTGCTGATCTGACAGTGTGTGACGGAACCTCTAGATATAAACACGCGGCGCACCGAAAAAGCGTAGCTGTTGCGCGGTTCGGAGTTCGGAGTTCGGCGTACTGTAGTCTGCCCATAGCCATACACACACAGAATGGCGGCACTGCCGCTACTCTTATTGAAGAGTAGCCCATCTGCTCATGCGCCGAATTTTTCTCAGTGCTGCATATCAGGCTGATATAAGGGGCTGTCCTGACTGGCTAATATTTAAATATTAGCCAATTAGCGACGAGGTCTGCAAGTAATCAATGCGACAGCGTAGCGTAGCGTAACGCAGCCCTTAGGATGAGTCTCCAATATCCTGAAGGCTGCGTCTACAATACGATGTAAATGCTAGCATAAATGCGCAAGTTTTAGTAATTTTAGTGGAAATCAAGTAATATCTAGTAATTTTGAACCTATATTACTAGCTTTTTACTTGATTTCCACTAGCAATTACTAAAGCACGCGTTTACGCTAGCGTTCACATCCTATTGTAGACACAGCCGCAGATGCATTTGACGGCGCAGCTACATTGTGCAGACGTACAACTGTGTTCTTGTCGTTAGGTGCACGGGAAAGAAGAGAGAGGGACGTTACTAACTGCGGCATTGAAAAGCATTTCGAAGCAAGAGAACGGCAATACGCCTAACCTGACAATTATTCTTGCTTTGCAGTTGGTACCGTCCTTTTGTCTTCTTTCCCATGCAGCTAACGACAAGAACACAGTTGCACGTCTGCTCAACGCAGCTGCGCAGTTAAATGAATCTGCAGGGTATTGGAGACTCACCCTTATGTCCGTTCTCTCTTATCAGCATATTCTTCTGTGGGGATCCTAGCCCCACGGCTCTCCACACGTTCCAGGAAAGGAAGGGGAGAGGAGAGAGAATAATGAGTCGAGGAGTAAATGGTAACGAGGTTTATTGAAGGAGAGTACAAAGGTGTACAGCGGATTACGTCCGCACGCTCGTGGACTCGAGCAACGACTGCCGCTCGCAGGCGGCTCAACGCAGAGCGCGACATGGCGGCTTCCCCCACTCTCGCAGTTAGAGTGAGAGGGAAGATCGCAGTCCCTACACACTCCCCCTCAAGTGCCAACGAAGTACATAAATATAAAAACATAAATATAAATAATTATGCCGTGCTCGATAGCACTTACAAACTAGATCACAATTGCATTACACCTTAATCGCGGGAGCAAAGGATACTTTCTTCCTGGCATAGGTTTTTAATACTGGTTGATCAACGGTGGTGGGCCGATCGCCCCTTCAATCACCACCGGAAGGCACATCGGGAAGACTATCTGAGATCATGTACGCAGGTTTGAGAAGCTCAACGGATACACTGCGTAACGCGCCGTTGACTTCGATGTCGAAGACGCGATCGGAGGGACGTTTTAATATTTTATATGGGCCAGTGTAAGGCCTTTCTAATGACTTTTTAGCCATGTTGCGCATGAATACATGGGTACAAGAATATAGATCCTTAAAACAAAAGGCACGTTTCTTATAATTATGTGCGACAGGGACTGGACGAACTTCACGCATGTACTCACGGAATTCTTCTATGAAGAAATTTGGATCCGGAGTGAAGTCTTCAGGGAGGAAAAACTCACCTGGAAGACGCAAAGTAGTGCCGAAAACAAATTCCGCAGGAGACGCATTCGTGTCCTGACGGAGATGGCAACGTAATCCTAATAATACTGTACTAAGCGTACGGGTCCAGTCCTTGTCCACATGACACATGATCGCCGCTTTAAAGGTACGGTGCCAGCGCTCGATGAGGCCATTCGCCGCAGGGTGATACGCGGTATTGCGGATACGCTCGCAACCTATTAGGGACAAGAGAGCCGTGAATAAGCGCGATTCGAACTGCGAACCCTGATCGGAAGTGATGACCTTGGGCGCACCATAACGAGAGACCCAGGTGTCGTAGAATGCTCTGGCAACCGTTTGTGCCGAAGTTTCGCGTAGAGGAGTGGCCTCAACCCAGCGCGAAAAACGATCGATCATAGTGAGTATGTACTCAAAACCATTACGACTAGGGAGAGGACCGACTAGATCAATATGTACATGGTCGAAACGACCATCGGGAGCGACAAATTTATCAGGTACAAGTTTTACATGACGAGATATTTTTGACTGTTGACAGTCTAAGCAATTTTTACAAAGGCGAGGTATATCACGGTGCATATTGGGCCATACGTAACGCTGCCGAATGAGTCGATCGGTGACTTTCGGGCCTGGATGAGCAGGCTTATGAAACATGTTAAACACCGTTTGACGAAGGGACTCAGGAATATATGGGCGGATGGCTTCACCAGTGATTTCGCAGAAAATGGTAGTGTGTGCAGGGCCCCATTGGATGCGCTTCAGAGAGAGCGGGTAGTCAGAAGACTCGCGAAGGGCTTTGAGCTGCTCATCGGCTTCCTGTTTTTCAGCGAGCTCGTTGAGGTTGATCTCTACGGGAAGCCTAATGGATTCTACACGTGAAAGAGAGTCAGCTACGGTATTATCTGCACCTTTTATGTATTCAATTTGAGTGGTATACTGAGCGATAAGGGACAACTGGCGCGTTTGACGCGGTGATGCCTTATCAGATTTTTGCATGAAAGCATAAATAAGAGGTTTATGATCTGTTAAGATCTTGAAGTCTCTGCCTTCAACCAAGAATGAGAAGTATTTGACAGCTTCGTATATGGCCGTGAGCTCACGGTCATATGCGCTGTACTTCCGCTATGAAGGGGAGAACTTCTTTGAAAAGAAAGCTAAAGGTTCCCAAATTCCGGTGAGGGAAAGCTGTTCGAGAGCAGCACCCATTCCAGAATCGGAGGCATCAGAGACGATGCGTATTTCCGCACCAACGCGGGGGTGTACAAGCAGAGCCGCTGCAGCTAATTCCTCTTTCACACGAGTGAAAGCTTCCTCTGCCTCAGACGTCCAAAGGACCGGGCGCTTATCATTTTTTCGCGAATCAGTAAAGAGCGCGTTGAGGGGAGCCTGCGAAGTGGCGGCGCGCGGCATGTTACGGCGGTAAAAATTTACGGTGCCGACAAACCTGCGCAATTCTGCTATAGTCTGAGGTTTGGGGAAGTTCAAAATGGCTTCAACCCTACTGGGAATGGGGCGGATGCCTTCACCATTCACCAGATAACCTAAAAATTCTAATTCTTCAGCAGCAAAGGTGCATTTTTCGACATTCAAACGAAGATGAAACTTCTGAAGTCGTTCTAAGACCGTGCGAAGATGAGAGTAATGTTCTTCAATAGAAGATGAAGCGATAAGAATATCGTCAATATACAGGTATACAAAATCGAGATCACCTAGCGCGCTATTAATGTAGCGCTGGAAGGTTTGGCTCGCGTTGCGAAGCCCGAAGGTCATGTACATGAACTCGAACAGGCCGAAAGGGGTTATGATAGCCGTTTTCGGTATGTCTTCGGGGGCAACCGGAATCTGATTGAACGCTTTATGAAGATCAAGCGCCGAGAAGACTTTCTTCCCGTACAGATTATTCGTACAATCATGGATGTGGGCAGTTGGATATTTATCCGGGACCGTGACGGCGTTTAAACGCCTATAATCGCCACAGGGTCTCCAACTGTTGTCCTTTTTCAACTCCATATGGAGGGGACTTGCCCAAGGGCTGCTGGAGGGGCGGCAGATGCCAGCCTCAATCCAGGCATCAAATTCGGCTTTCGCCGCTTTCAACTTGTCCGGAGCAAGTCTACGAGGACGCTCCGAGACCGGGAGGCCAGAGGTTAAGATATGATGAAAAACATCGCTATTTCTGGGGACTGTGGGTTTAGAAACGCTCGTGATCTCCGGAAAATCAGCAAGAATCTTAGCACACTCTGAGCCCGGAACAACTGCAAATACAGAGTCAAATGAAACGTCTTTTACAACCGCGAGAGAGTATACATTCGTGGCCGGATCGACAAGACGATTCCTCTTTAGGTCGACGAGAAGGCCATAGTGAGATAATAGATCGGCACCGATGATGGGATGAGGAACATCCGCGATGCAAAAGCTCCAGCGAACGGGGCGTCGAATGTCCAGATCAAGCGTGAGCATCGATTCACCGTAGGTACTAATTAATGAATTATTCGCTGCAAAAGGCTTGAAGGAGCTGGGCTTGCCGCATGCCTTAGGATTTGCTGGGACGAGCGAAATGTCCGCACCAGTGTCGATAAGGAACGACTTGCCCGAAATACGATCACGCACATGAAGACGTTTGGATAAACGCGGGCCTTCTGAAGACGTCTCCTCAACAGAAGGTTGAGTTAGTTTTTTGGTGGATTTTGTTTTTGCCACTCAGAAAATTTGGAACACCATTCCCTGCAAGAGCGTGGGGTGTCGGGATATTTCCGATGAGCGAGGCACAGACCGGATGAATCGCGACTGGAAGAACGCGCGCGCCTAGACCTACCTCCAGTCTGAGAGCCGGATGACTCTCGGTCTTTAGTTGAATTTTTGGAACGCGAGTCAAGCCTACGTTCTATGCGATCCAAGCGCTTCAAGATAGCCTCGAGACTGGAAGGGTTAGATTGACTTAAGGCAGCAGCATTAATTTGAGGATCGATAACGTTAGAGATTGACAAATGACTGGAGTCCATGGCTTCAACAATCTTATCTGCCATCTGAGCGAGTTTGTGGAGGTCAACTACCTCAGAAATCGCCAAAGTGGCTTTGCACTGGGGAGGAAGCTGGTCCAAGAAGACAGAACGAAGAATGTCATCACCCGCACCTGTATCTAAGCTTTGGAGACGATTCAAAATAAGCGAGGGTTTACCAATTGTAGAGACCTGGCCCTTGATCAGCTGGCGAAGGCGGGTTTCTGCGGAGGCCCCGTAAGTGTCAATTAGACGTTTTTTGACTTGGTCAAAGATATCGGCGGGGCGAGGATCAGCGGTGACGATGTCTCTAATGGCCTCGAAAGCTTCCATGTCTAACTTTTCAGAAATGAAGTCCGCTTTCGTCGTACCCGTCGTAATGCCGGCGTTCCTGAGAGTGATCTCCGCCTGCGCAAACCATGCCGCCGGATTGTCGCGGGAAAACGAAGCGATTTTGGGCTGCCGATATATCGCGTTTACCGCCGGGGCGTTAGGCGCGGCCTGGTTGGCAGCTGGATCGTTCTGACGATCTAACAGCTGCTGCATTTGCTGCTGTAAAGCCGCGAATGCTGCCTCGTCTACAGGCATTCTTGCGATAAGAGTGTGCGCGAGCCCAAAACGTGGAGCGTATCAAGCTATCCCCACGCGACTCGAAAGTACGCGTGGAGAATAGAGAGTATGCCTAAATTGCCTTACGCCGCAATGCGTATTACAACTCCCTAGGCAGTGCTCGCAGGCACAAACAATAGTTTTAACAGCTAAGCCTAAGCTAAAACTTAAAACTATGAATCGAAATTTTTAATAAGCCGTGTGAAAGGCTAAGAGATCACTTTCCCGTTTAACGCAAATTACAAAAGAATTTTGTTAAAGCGGTGACTAGGCAACGCATAAATATAATAAAATTGAAAAAATATAATTCGCGTGCCTCAAAAATACTAAAAGATTTTTCGTGTCACCTTGCAAAAGCGCGAGCTTGAGAATGCAATAGCACACAAAAAAAAAAAAATATCAAGACGGCTGCTCAGTTCTCAGAACGCGCGACCGTTGCGCACGAATTCCGCGAATTCAAAGCTCGCGAGCAAGCGCGCGGCGCGCGACAACAGTTCGCGGAATACGAAAGCACACGCACGCGCGAGTTTCTTAATTTCGTAGGTCACGCACCCTAATTCACCGCACGCATACCTCGACGCAATTATTGAAGTCTGAAGGTTGGCCGCCTCGGAGAAGACTCGACGAGATGCTGCAATAGTTGACTTCCCGGTGCTCGACAGGTGCGGTAAAAGGGCGCCGGTGACGGTGGCTTCACGCAAAGCCGCACCCGGAGATCTGCTTTACGTTGCTCAACAGGTGCGTTTGAAGGCGCCGGTGACGGTGGCTTCATGCAAGTACGCACCTGGAGATCTGCCGTTGAAAGCTGAGATGCCTCAGAGAGAACTCGACGAGACGATGATTGCGCAGTTGCGCTAAAGGCTCTAGGCCGTTGATTTTTTACGTGTGCGCCGGCGTGCCAGCACGCACACGTCGAGGTTTCCCGTATGCGCCGGCGTGCCAGCACGCATAGGGGCGAGAGAAAAATTCTCCTGTGCGGCGAAGTGCCGCAAGACTCGCCGAGGCTTGTGGTGCGGCACTGGATGCACGTGCCACGGGCGAAAGCAGTGGCGGCGAGAACACGCCGCGGCAGGCGCCGACTTGCCTTCTCCTCGGCTGATAGTCGGGGTCACCAATGTGGGGATCCTAGCCCCACGGCTCTCCACACGTTCCAGGAAAGGAAGGGGAGAGGAGAGAGAATAATGAGTCGAGGAGTAAACGGTAACGAGGTTTATTGAAGGAGAGTACAAAGGTGTACAGCGGATTACGTCCGCATGCTCGTGGACTCGAGCAACGACTGCCGCTCGCAGGCGGCTCAACGCAGAGCGCGACATGGCGGCTTCCCCCACTCTCGCAGTTAGAGTGAGAGGGAAGATCGCAGTCCCTACACTTCTATTGATACCAACGCCCTCTATACTAAGAGAAAGTAAGTATAGGGTCTACATACTCTCTCTTTCTCTTGATTTCCAGTGCACATGGTCGGTGTTTTACGAACTTTTTGTAAAATTTTAATTTTAATTTATTTCTTGTTAACGTCAAAAATATTTATAAAAAAGTAAGGTAATTAGAATTAACTACATATTAAATAATAATTTCACGCATGAAAGCTTTTATTTTGTGGATGTTAACGGATTCAAAAAACGTTTCCGATGGCGTCCCCTTATCTTGGAATAGCTATTTTCGTAATATTAATATCATATATTTCTGCAAGTATTTATATAAAATTAGATAGACATTTCATTTTTTTTAATTAATTACTGTCGATTTTTCGTCTATATACAATTAAGGCCGTTGTTATATGTACGACAGATTTCCTAACCTCAAAAAATGTACAACATGTATTAATAGATGAAAGGATACTTGAAAATTTTTAAAATTACATAAATTTTGGCAATTAGGTATTGGTAATTGACTAAAGAAATAATATTCCTTCTTGTGTGGAAACTATTTTCTTGTGAAAAGTACACGATAGTAAAGTACGAACTTTACGATGGATGTGTTAAAAACGTTATTTGTACGACAGATTTCCAAACCTCAAAATGTACGATATACATATTAAAACATGAAAGGAAACTTGGAAATTTTGACAATTTTTGATAATTGACTAAAGAAATAATATTCTTTCTTGTGTCGAAACTATTTTTTTGCCTGTTATATCAAAATTCTCGTTATTGAAACGATGAGTATTTTTGTCGCGGTAGACAAATCTGTCGTACATATAGTAACGCCGTACAATTAATCACTTTTATAGATTGCATTTTTTTGTTGGTTATGTTTTCACTAACATTCACCATTCTTTTATATACTCCAAATTCATTTTTCTTGTACATTTTGCAGCTTTGGTGCCATTTAGAGTAAAATATTTCTAAACAATTGGATGGTTGGACGTGAATTGAAGCTGTGGTTTCATTGCATTAAAGTTTTGTTTATTGCAATACAATTTAATTGGATTTATTTTCAATCGCCAATCCTAACAGTTGTAACAGCCATTTACAGGTAAAAATTATTTTTCTTGATATAACTATTTTTGTATCTATATCTAAAATAATTCAGTTTTGGACCTTTCCGTTCTTTTAATTCTTTCTTTCTCTAAGATTTCAAGCTTTAAAGTGTTTGTATTTTTAAAATTTTTTCTGTACTTTGCCTTCTTCGATTACATTTTCTTTATTATAATAATTATTATTATAATAATTATAAGCCTTCACTCCACTGCCTACTCTTTCCTTCTTAATCCATTTTCATTCATCTCTATTCTGGCATTTTCATATCCCGCTCTCCTTGCCATTTTCTTCATCTCGTCCAGAGTCCTTGTCATCACCCTTCTCTCCGCAATTAACCACCACTCCTGCGCTGAAGCCCATTCCTCCCTCTGGATCTGGAGTCGACGGCAGAGCCCAAAATCTTACATTATGTAGAAAACAGCTTTAAAGATAAAATAACTAAAATACTTCTTTATTTCTTCTGTAACTCCTTCTCTGCCCTGGAATATAAAAAAGTATTTTTTTTAGCTTAAAATTTTGTACTTGTAAGCTATATGAGCACACACACACACGTAGCAGCAACAGCCATAGCTACATCAGTCAGTTAAGCATTGTTGCATGGTCAAACATAATTTTCCTGTAGTGCAACATACTTTTAATAAACTTTTTTACACATAATTATATACTGAAGTAAATGTAGAGTGTGTTGAGAAAGTTAAAATCTTTAATGCATTTTATGAAGCCAGTATCGCCATAGCCAAATTCTTAAAAGAAATGTTTATAGCAGCAACACTCCTATATTGATCTTTTTTTAATGCCTGATATGGTGAACCTTTTTACTTTTCCTTCATTATTGTTTTCGACATAAAACATTATTACTTAATAAAGTGAATACGACTAATATATATATTACAGTGCATAACAGTTTTCACTTCAGTAAATAAAATGACAATTATATCATATTCAGTCGTTGGTTAATGATGGTAGCTTTCTGGCAGAAGCGAAGGTTCCATAATATTTTTCTACACAATAGCACATCTTTCGCTTCCTTTCCAAACTGATTTGAATCTGTATACTAAATTTTTTTTTTGTAAGAGTCAGTATGGACTTAATTTTTCTTTAGTATCGATCCCTGTTATTTTAAGAATAAAGTTTCCAATAACAATTCAAGTACTAAAAAGCTATTTCTAAAACTTCAATTCCACTATCACTGTACACTTATATTACACTCTCAATAACTTTTCTAATATACCTTCACATCTTATACACTAAATCTTTACTCCAGAATTCGTTCACGAATGCAAAAAATCGCAAAAAATGAAAACTAAGATCAACACTTTGTATACAGAAGCTGCTTATATCACAGTAGTTATATGAATGTGAAATGACAGCTGTGAATATTTACACTGATACTTGCACTGACATATATATATATATATCAAAAAAGGAATAAGTGAGTGTCGATAAGTCAGGTTGTTACGATGCCAACTTAACTGCTATAAGTTTCAAATTCAAATACTTTATTTTTGTGAAAAATCCCAAAAATGTTCATAAATTATATTATTTATCTTTTATCTCTATATTAATAGTTAAAATATTATTTTTGGATTTTGTACAGTATATATAGATATTTTAAATGAGAATTATGAGTATATTAAGACCAGAGAAATAAAAAAAAAATTAGTAGAAATCAATGTATGATTATATAAATATCCTAAACAAGGGGAAAAATGTAATGTGAACAAAAAACAAATGAAAGGCGTTATCGGTGTTTTGTGTATATCCTTAAAACAAAAATAAATAATGCCTTGAAACAAATTGGAACATATTCTACTAGTGTTTTTCTAGTCAAACATGTAAAAAAATCGATTTTTCGTCATTTTAAAAGTGTCTGGACCCCCTTAATAAACTTTCACTGAAATTTTTTAACTTATCAATATACATTCTATACTTTAAAGTGATGTTAAATTTTATTTTCATTCAGTAATTGCATGCTCAAAATACTCGAAAACACTAATAAAAAGTAATTTAATAAAGTATTTTGTAACGGGAGGCCTGGGGAAATCTTTTGTAATTCCGCGAACCGAACCCTAGAACACGGTGCCGTCGAGTGCTACTTCTACGCCGAGCACTCGGGGTTGATGTTCTCTGGATCCCTGTTTACAAATGTCGAGTTCACGATTGAACTCGACTTTTCCGTGTGCCGGAAAGGGTTAATACTCGCGCTAGCTAGACGCGAGGCGCGGCCACTCAGAATGATCGTCGTCTTGGTTCGACGATCCCGCGGAGGCGGCGGTATCCGGGAGAAGGTTAGGTGAAGGTTAATAAATAACGAGTGGTCTTGGTTACATTCAAAACTATAACAAGATCTATTCTAATTTATCCTATACGTTGCGCGTTGACAAGAAGGCGGGAGATCCGCCGCTCGGCGCGGGCGGATCGATGTGATTGTTTTTCGCTGGGCCGGCGATCAAGACACCGGCCGCTCGCCGCTGCGCGCCGAAAATACAAATCAATCGCTGCGCGAAAAATAGGCGAAGAGTCTTACCGGGAGGGGAGTGCACTCCCCTCGTCGCTCGCTCACGAATCCGCTCCTGCGTCAGGCCTTATCCTCCGGTCGACTTCGGAGTTTTCAGGCCGAGTCCTAACGTGCAGCGTTCACCTACAGACGCTTCGGACCCCAGGAGTGGCTCGGATTGCTCACGTGCGCTGCTCTTCGTCGTCGGTACGTGTACGGGCGCTGCTCTGCACCGGTGAGGACGCACGATACCGTTTTCTTCGCGGACGATCAAATTAACTCGCGTACGCGCGGTTTGACAGCCCGAGAGAATCTGATTCAAAAAGAATCGGGCGCGACTTAGCAACGGTCAAAGTCGCGCCTGCCCCGCGCGTAGCTAACGCGAATACATCGTCCGAGCGATGTCAATACTCGCTCGAGATATACGAATTCGCGGAAACGAGAGCCTAACGGGTTCGATAGAATACGGAGGACCGAGATGCTTATCTTCTCCGTATTTTATCTTGGAACCTCGTTATAATTTGTAAATTCGCCACAAACTTTTATTTCATATATTTATAAAATCAAACACTTATCCTTATTGTAGAATAAAGTTGAATTTGTTTTAGATTTATTGGTATCTAAGTTTAATATGATATTGATATAATACGTAACACAAGCAGAATCACTCATGTTAGTAAATCATTGTATATTTTTGGTTACCGCTGACCTTTTACTACCTATGGTCGAATTGTACTTTTTAAACTCCAAACTCCATTGAGCTTGTGTAATTACTTTTTAAACATTGAAATCTCTGTTCAAAAAAGTGATGGAAATGTGAAGCCGAAATAAAATGTTTTGAGAAAAATGTTCCAATGCCATTAATTGGCAAACAAGATGACAAGGTTTGAACAGTTTATTATTCCAACGTCTAAACTGGACTACTTGCTTGTTTGATTTTTTTATTGTTATATTCATTTGGTCTATTTATATTTATTTATTCTTTTAGATTTCATTGTTTTACTGCTATATTTTTTGGTTTTTGAATTTTTTATCGGTATGTGTTTGCTTTCGCAGTTTCTAAAACACTTCTTCTTTATTACTTAAATAATGTAAATATTAAATCATCTATATCAAATAATTTGCATGAAAGTCTATGTTATTTCTCATTTTATTCTGCTATAAAGTGGAATAGTTTATAATTTACTTTCAATTGAGAGCTACCTATTTTCGAAAAATCTTATCGTTTGAAATCTACTTCAAAGCACGCCATGGCTTCCTGAGAAGATTTTTGATTAAATATCAATTTAGTTTGATTTTTTTATGTAAAATTTTAATTTTTTACTCTTTTACCTTCAATTACCCTTTCTCAAAAATCGATATGAGTTTTTCTTAGCTCGAAAATTTTTTTAGTGCAACCATATTTAAAATACAGCAAAAAATTAAGTTGAGTGTTATTTTCGTTATATTCAGGAATTAGTACAGTAAAAGACGCAATCTAAAAGTTAATTTTTACCCTCGGAATTTATTGATTTTTCTCATTTCAAAGGATATTTAAGCATCCGATTACACACGCAGATATATTCTCTCTTAAAAAAGTGATGAAAGAAATCTGTCATCACAATAAAACTGTTTTGGTTGGTTGATGTTAATTCATTTGATTGGTCTGTACAAAATAGGCGCAAAAATCTAACATGTTTGAATTTTGAAAATGAAATTCTTGCATTTCAGCATTCAAAATTGAATAAATAAAACAGCAAAAGAAAAATTTCATTATTTTATTTATTAAAATTATGTTATTATCGTAAATATAATTGAAACTAATTGAATTAAGTTTTGAAATTAAAACTATCTTCCTCATGTTCATAACCTCAAAAAAAGTTATTAATCACGATACGCGGGAACTCCGTTGTATAATATATATCTATAATTATTGAAATGTCAATTTAGTTTAAATAATACATTTTATTTTATAATTCACAATTTTATTTTTTAGGTTACATTATACATTATTAGATTATACGTAGATAATAAATGATAATAATTCACTACTGCACTTAGACTTTTACTATTAAAATTTGATCAAAAGCTATTTTAAATCTCATGACTTTACTACAAAAAACCTTTAGAATACTTTTACGAAAAAAAATTAATCAATGCCATGTTACATGGTATTTCTCATTCACAAAATTCAAAATAACAGTACATTAAGTTTAAACCAAACAAAAGTCTATAGAATCAGTTATTAAAATAGTCAGTTAGATATAGTATATTACGACACAAGGCCAGAAAGTTGGATTTCCTGGCCGGCGCCATTTTGACGCCCGAGGCGAAGCCGAGGGCGTCGATGCGCGCCGGTTAGGGCATCCAACATTCTGGCCAAGTGTCGTATACTATTTTTCTTCATCTCCAGCCGAAAGTACGTCCATATAGTTAATATTAATTAATAAAATAGCGTTATTAGCTGCTAACTACGGCTCGGCCATATGTATAAAAGGCCTGCTTCAGCGTCACTTTACATATCGCGGAACATAAGGCTCGACTTTTGCTTTTTTTGATGCCCGCCCGACTTTTGCAAAACCGAGGCGAAGCCGAGGTTTTGCTGGTCGGGGCGGGCATCAAAAACACTAACAAAAGATGCTTGAAAAACATGATGGACCAAAAATATGTACATACTTAATTGCAGATGCTAAATAGGGGAGATAGGGGAGATTATATAGTGGTCGTGACGGAAAAAACTTCTCTCTCAGCGGTGCTTGGCATTTCCAAACTTTTTATCGCTGAAATTATTTTATGAGCACACAAACTACTCGTAAAAAAATTACGAACCAAATCGACTCCCCGGAAAACCCCCAAACAGCTGATTATATAGGGGTTGTGACGGAAAAAAAATTCTCTCTCAGCGGCGCTTGGCATTTCCAAACTTTTTATCGCTGAAATTATTTTATGAGCACACAAACTACTCGTAAAAAAATTACGAACCAAATCGACTCCCCGGAAAACCCCCAAAGAGCTGATTATATAATCAGATATATAGGGGCCGTGACGGAAAAAAAATTCTCACTGCTCGGTGTCTAGCATTTCCAAACTTTTTAGTGCTGGAATTACTTTTTGAGCATAAGAACTCCCTATAAGAAAATTACGAACCAAATCGACTACCCGCAAAACCCCCAAACAGCTGATTATATAATCATGTATATAGGGGACGTGACCGAAGAAAAATTCTCTCAGCGGCGTTTAGCATTTCCAAACTTTTTATTGCTGGAATTATTTTATGAGCACACAAACTACTCGTAAAAAAATTACGAACCAAATTGACTCCCCGGAAAACCCCCAAACAGCTGATTATATAGTGGTCGTGACGGAAAAAAAATTCTCTCTCAGCGGTGCTTGGCATTTCCAAACTTTTTATCGCTGAAATTATTTTATGAGCACACAAACTACTCGTAAAAAAATTACGAACCAAATCGATTCCCCTGGAAACCCCCAAACAGCTGATTATATAATCAGATATATAGGGGGCGTGACGGAAAAAAAATTCTCTCTCAGCGGCGCTTGGCATTTCCAAACTCTTTATCGATGAAATTATTTGATGAGCACACAAATTACTCGTAAAAAAATTACAAACCAAATCGACTCCCCGGAAAACCCCCAAACAGCTGATTATATAGGGGTCGTGACGGAAAAAAAATTCTCTCTCAGCGGCGCAAGGCATTTCCAAACTTGTTATCGCTGAAATTATTTTATGAGCACACAAACTACTCGTAAAAAAATTACGAACCAAATTGACTCCCCTGAAAACCCCCAAACAGCTGATTATATAATCAGATATATAGGGGGCGTGACGGAAAAAAAATTCTCTCTCAGCGGCGCTTGGCATTTCCAAACTCTTTATCGATGAAATTATTTGATGAGCACACAAATTACTCGTAAAAAAATTACAAACCAAATCGACTCCCCGGAAAACCCCCAAACAGCAGATTATATAGGGGTCGTGACGGAAAAAAAATTCTCTCTCAGCGGCGCAAGGCATTTCCAAACTTGTTATCGCTGAAATTATTTTATGAGCACACAAACTACTCGTAAAAAAATTACGAACCAAATTGACTCCCCGGAAAACCCCCAAACAGCTGATTATATAGTGGTCGTGACGGAAAAAAAATTCTCTCTCAGCGGTGCTTGGCATTTCCAAACTTTTTATCGCTGAAATTATTTTATGAGCACACAAACTACTCGTAAAAAAATTACGAACCAAATCGACTCCCCGGAAAACCCCCAAACAGCTGATTATATAGGGGTCGTGACGAAAAAAAAATTCTCTCTCAGCGGCGCTTGGCATTTCCAAACTTTTTATCGCTGAAATTATTTTATGAGCACACAAACTACTCGTAAAAAAATTACGAACCAAATCGACTCCCCGGAAAACCCCCAAAGAGCTGATTATATAATCAGATATATAGGGGCCGTGACGGAAAAAAAATTCTCACTGCTCGGTGTCTGGCATTTCCAAACTTTTTAGTGCTGGAATTACTTTTTGAGCATAAGAACTCCCTATAAAAAAATTACGAACCAAATCGACTACCCGGAAAACCCCCAAACAGCTCATTATATAATCAGATATATAGGGGTCGTGACGGAAAAAAAATTCTCACTGCTTGGTGTCTGGCATTTCCAAACTTTTTAATGCTGGAATTACTTTTTGAGCATAAGAACTCCCTATAAAAAAATTACGAACCAAATCGACTCCCCGGAAAACCCCCAAATAGCTGATTATATAGGAGGCGTGTCGGAAAAAAAATTCTCTCTCAGCGGCGCTTGGCATTTCCAAACTTTTTATCGCTGAAATTATTTTATGAGCACACAAACTACTCGTACAAAAATGACGAACCAAATATAAAAACGTAACAGCTAAAATTAAAGCCCTGATTCATTAAAAAATATTGGTTTTTCAGGAAGTTACAAGCAGTCAAAGAAAGGGTACGAAAACGAAAATGGTTAAACAAATTCGATCCCTTTAATCGGTTGAAGTGTAGACAAATTTTTAACCATTTTCGTACCCTCTTAGATTGCTTTTAAATTCCTGAAAAATCAATATTTTTTAATTAATCAGAGCTTAAATTTTAGCTTTTACTGTCTACTTTTATAATTTCTCTTCCTCGTTTTCGTATCTTAAATACTTGCAATGTAGCAATCAATAGAAAAGACACCATTTTTTGACGAAATAGACGATATTTGAGATTAAATTGCCCATATCTGAAGAAAAAGGGCCGATTTGACGAAAATGTGAGCACTAGGCTTCATTTTTAAGTACCAGAAATCGACTCTCCAATGCCTGTTAAAATCCGTTTCCCGCAGCTGAAACCCACTCCTTGTAAATATTCATTTGAATAAACGATAAAAATTAATAAATAGAAATATTTAATTAGGTTTTTGGGGGTGTTACGAGCAGACGAAATGGTTATTAATTTTTTTACGTGTAATTTGTATGCTCAAAAAGTAATTCCAGCTTTAAAAAGTTTGGAAATGCCAGACACCGAGCAGTGAGAATTTTTTTTCCGTCACGACTCCTATATATCTGATAATATAATCAGCTGTTTGGGGGTTTTCCGGGTAGTCGATTTGGTTCGTAATTTTTTTACGAGTAGTTTGTGTGCTCATAAAATAATTCCAGCAATAAAAAGTTTGGAAATGCTAAACGCCGCTGAAAGAGAATTTTTCTTCGGTCACGTCCCCTATATACCTGAATATATAATCAGCTGTTTGGGGGGTTTCCGGGGACTCGATTTGGTTCGTAATTTTTTACAGGGAGTTTTTATGCTCAAAAAGTAATTCCAGCTTTAAAAAGTTTGGAAATGCCAGACACCGAGCAGTGAGAATTTTTTTTCCGTCACGACCCCTATATATCTGATTATATAATCAGCTGTTTGGGGGTTTTCCGGAGAGTCGATTTGGTTCGTAATTTTTTTACGAGTAGTTTGTGTGCTCATAAAATAATTTCAGCGATAAAAAGTTTGGAAATGCCAAGCGCCGCTGAGAGAGAATTTTTTTCCGTCACGTCCCCTATATAATCAGTTGTTTGGGGGTTTCCCGGGGAGTCGATTTGGTTCGTAATTTTTTTATAGGGAGTTCTTATGCTCAAAAAGTAATTCCAGCTTTAAAAAGTTTGGAAATGCCAGACACCGAACAGTGAGAATTTTTTTCCGTTACGACTCCTATATATCTGATTATATAATCAGCTGTTTGGGGATTTTCCGGGGAGTCGATTTCGTTCGTAATTTTTTTACGAGTAGTTTGTGTGCTCATAAAATAATTCCAGCAATAAAAAGTTTGGAAATGCTAAACGTCGCTGACAGAGAATTTTTGTTCGGTCACAACCCCTATATATCTGATTATATAATCAGCTGTTTAGGGGGTTTCCGGGTAGTCGGTTTGGTTCGTAATTTTTTTACAGTGAGTTTTTATGCTCAAAAAGTAATTCCAGCTTTAAAAAGTTTGGAAATACGAAACCCCGTAATGAGATAACTTTTTTCTCTTAGGTCATCTTACGAATTCCGTGTTTGGGGTGGGGGGTAGTTTGGAATTGATTTATTTTAATCAATTTTCATGTATTCTTCCATTATTTATAGTATATTATGTGGTTCATGTGGGAAAAAGTGGTTTTTCGAAAATCGAATTTTCGTTGGATCGCAACGTTGCAAACTTCAAACCCATCGATAGTCTTAAGATAAAACGAAAGAGAATACGTTTTCTTCAAGCTGGCTGATCCTTCGCACACGGCCAAAGGACCTGTCTCTTGAAGAATAGTTTTCTTCTTCCAAAACGGAATCAAAATGGCATCATCTTCAAGCGGGCTGATCCTTCGCAAACGGCCAAGGGCCCGTCTCTTGAATTGGTCCATCTTGAATTCTTGAAAACATTTTGAAATCATCTTGAAATCTTTTTGAAATTGTCTACTTTTAAGCGGGTTGATCCTTGACTCATCCGGGTATCTTCATGTCATTATCGATGGGTAGAGTCTTGTTGGTAATTTTTGGACACAAGTGGGGAATTGGCATGCGTGGTATCTCACCTTTGTCCCTGCTCTGGCATTTACCCTATGTCTCACGGGAAAAACCACGGCTCTAAATAACCGTGAGCAGAGCAGAAGAAATTAGCTATCGTGGTAAGTCGTCATTGATCAAAATGAATGATCTTCTTTTTGTGTTTTGGTGTCTTCTGGATGCAGAAAACGACATCATTGATCTTCTTAACAGACAGTTTCCGAACATAGCTTCCATAATTTGAATATTCTTCTCCTTCGGGAGGATATCCTCGAATAAAATCCAGAGGAAGTCTCAAATCAGTCCCGGTGTACATCTCCGTTGGAGTGGTCTCAATTGTTGAGTGTACTGATGATCTGTAAACTAAAAATACACAAGGAAATCAAACGATCCCAATCTTCTTCGTTATCTGATACATATTCAGATAAGTATTCGAGTATCGTCTTATTGTCTTTTTACCTGATCATTCGGTTATATGTGTAATGGCGTGGCCCTAGTTTTTCGAATTCCTAGCAGGTTGGACAATCTTTTAACTAGTTTAGAGTCAAAGTTACGACCCTGATCGGTGTGAACTTAAAGAGAAAGCATATATACGTATACACAATTGCAATTAAATTGAACTGATTTAAATACTTAGACAAACGAGACGTACTATCAGTTGGTTATCATAAATATCAGATTTTACGTTATAACCTAACCTTAAATCGATTGGTGTTACCGAATTTTCAACAAGTGATCTCGTGTTTCCAAATGAATTATCATCTAAACTAATGCGCTGTGTGTTCTTGTTACTCGTGTAGACTACGGAGGTTGTTGGTGTTGTTTGTGTATTAGAATGTAGGGTTGTACTCATCTGGTTTAATTTTAAAGCTCCAAGAGCGTTTCATGAAGAAGAGTAGGCTGGAGTACACCGAACGTCGGTGAGATGTCAGCGTCGATGAGTCATCGGTCATCATACGTGTATCATTCCCCAAGCGTGCGCCACCAGCCGCCAAGCACATGCCATCAATCGGTGTCGGTAGTATTAGCCGCAGCAGTTTCGGCACCAGAAACTTCGGCAGCAGCCCGTGCTCTGGTCTTCGATCGGAAGGGTACACACAGCGGTGTATGCGTCGTTTTTTTTTTTTTTTGCTGATTTTTCAAATCCGCCCATTTCGTCTTCAAAATCCCGGAGGAACCCCCAAAATGTTACACTCACACACATACAATAATTAATAATAACCATAATTACAAAAGAATAACATATAACTTTATTTAAGATCATAAACACACACAATAAAACATGTTATCAACAACAACGTCTCGAATCAACTAACTAACTCGAATCGAGAACAACAAACTAGTCGCTTGGCAACGCTTTTATTCTTATGTTCGATGATGGAAGACGAACACATAACAGTATTATTATTTTTCAATAATTGTACGTATTATTATTTATATTTGAAATTTAATGTGAAATTTTTTGTACCTAACAAATAACAAATACCATTATGTGGAATGGATCAAATTTGATCGGTTAAAGTGTTGTAAAGAGTTTTCATATAGTATAAACCAATTCAAGTCATAAGGTCTCGAATAACTTTTTATTAATTATGTAATATTAATAAAACCTTTGTACAAGTTAATTCACTTAAGTTATTGTTGATAAGAGTTTTAACTTCAATAAACCAAACGTCACCCATTTCATGTAATAGTATTTTTCCTTCACAAAGTTCAGAATGACTTTACATAAAGTTTTAAATATAAATATAAACTTACGTACAATAAGTCATTGAAATTGTCATTCAGAATAGTTATTAAACAACTTATTCATTCAGACAAATAATTTCTCAATAAATTACCTTACAATTTCAATAATTCATTTTACAGACTTTTATTTATATTTGAAATGTAGTATAGTTATTTTGGATCTTGCGAATAAGAAATACTATATGATATGGAATAAATTAACTTAATTTGAATCATATGAGATTTAAAACAGCTTTTCATGAAAGTTCAATAGTACAGCGAGTTATTATGTATTATCTCTGTATAATGTAATCTAAAAAATAAAATTGAGAATTATAAGACAACATGTTTATTTTTACACTAAATTGACCTTTTAATAATAGAAACATAATAATTAATAATAAAGAGATGTATATAACATGCTAAATTATATGCCGATTCGTTTAATAATTAACAACATGGTTCGGTACGTTTTGAATTATATAATTCGGCATGGAGTTTGACATAAGGCTATTTTTGGATAGGGACTCATAAAAATCATGCGTGATTAATCAAAGGCCAACGGAATTTTTAAATATTTAAGCTTTGAACTTCAAAAATAAGAAAGTAATAAGAAGATATTTAGACATTTTTAGTTAATAAAAAATATTTCAATTGTTTAAAGTTTGTAATCTGTACAAATCAATATTCTTAAATATTATTGTTTATGTTAATATTATAAGTGATTCAAAATATAAGAAGTTTATTTTTTTGTTTTAATGTAGATATGACTAATTATAAAGTTAAATTTGAAACTAGTATAGATAACATTTTATATGTGTTCGAAATTCCGAACGTTCAAAGTGAACGAAATAACTAAAATTTTCGTTTTGCATTAAAATAGGTTTAAAACTATAAAACAGGGTAGGAATGAACCAAAAACCGCGCAAAACAAAATTTAGACCTCACAACACCTAAAAACTACACCCAAAACCGCCCTAAAAGACAAATCATTTTTTCCATAGCCACACATACGAAAACAAAAATTCCTACAATAGTAATAACTTCGTTAGGAAAAATTTTGCAACTGGTACTTGTAGAAAAGGTCCCCACTGCTTACAAAAAAATTATGAACGAATTCGCTTTTCAGAAAAAGTACCTTCGGGCCAACATACCATGCCGTAAACTCCAAAAAAAATTTCTAGAGTTGCAATGATGTCGCTAGGAAAAATATTTCGACTGGTACTTGTAGAAAAGGACCCTAAAGCTTAAAAAAAAATTGTAAACGAAATCGCTTTTCCGGAAAAGCACCTTCGGGCCGATATACCATGCTGTAAACTTGAAAAAAAAATTCCCAGGGTCGCAAAAACGTCGCTAGGAAAAATGTTTCGTCTGGTACTTATAGAAATGGTCCCCCAAAGCTTAAAAAAAAATTATGCACGAAAACGCTTTTCCGGAAAAGCCCCTTTAGACCGATATACTATGCCGTAAACCAGAAAAAAAAATTTCCAGAGTTGCAATAATGTCGCTAGGAAAAATGTTTCGAGTGGTACTTGTAGAAAAGGAGCCCAAAACTTAAAAAAAAATTATGAACGAAATCGCTTTTCCGGAAAAGCCCCTTCAGCCGATATACCATGTCGTAAACTCGAAAAAAAATCCCAGAGTCGTAATAACATCGTTAGGAAAAATATTTCGACTGGTACGTGTAGAAAATGTCCCTCAATGCTTACAAAAAAATAATGAACTAAATCACTTTTCCGGAAAAGCCCCTTCAAGTCGATATACCCTGCCGTAAACTCGAAAAAAGATACCCAGAGTCGCAATAAAGTCGTTAGGAAAAATGTTTGACTGGTACTTGTAGAAAAGGTCCCTCAATGCTTACAAAAAAATTATGAACGAAATTGCTTTTCCGGAAAAGCCACTTCAGGCCGATATACCATGTCGTAAACTTCAAAAAGAATTCCCAGAGTCGCAATAACGTCGTTAGGAAAAATATTTCGACTGGTACTTGTAGAAAATGTCCCCCAATGGTTACAAAAAAATTATGAACGAAATCGCTTTTCCGGAAAAGCCTCTTTGGGCCCATATATCATGCCGTAAACTCGAAAAAAAATTTCCAGAGTCGCAATAATGTCGTTAGAAAACATGTTTCGACTGGTACTTGTTGGAAGGGTCCCGCGAAGCTTACAAAAAAATTATAAATGAAATCGCTTTTCCGGAAAAGCTCCTTTAGACCGATAAACCATGTCGAAAACTCGAAAAAAAATTCCCAGTGTCGCATAACTTCGTTAGGAAGAATTTTGCGACTGGTACTTGTACAAATGGTCCCCGAAAAATTCAAAAAATTATGAATCAAATCGCTTGTCTGAAACTACCCCTTCAGGCGAAGGGTGCACGTCAGAAACACGAAAAAATTTTTAACAGTTGCAAAAATTACGTTAGGTAAAAGTTTCCAGTTGGAAGGTTATTATATATCGTCAATAGCCAGAAAAACGGTATTACTCTCACACCTATACTATTTGCGTTAGGGTCTCCTACCTATACGGTATGCTTATGTCAAACTGCAGTATGGCATTGCCGCCTTGACTTTTTTTCTGTGTAAGAAAAAGTTTGCATTTGGAACGTGTATTAAAGGTCTCCAATATTCACGAACGAAATCGATCTTCCGGAACTACACCTTCAGGTCAAGGGTACGCATCAAAAACACGAAAAAATTATAGCAGTTGCAAAAATTACGTTAGGAAAAAGTTTGCAGTTAGAACGGTTATTAGATATCGTCAATAGTCTACCAAAAATTTACGATCGAAATCGATATTTCGGAACTGCCCCTTTAGGTCAATGGTGCACGTCAAAAACACGAAAAAAATTCTAACCGTTGCAAAAATTACGCTAGGAAAAAGTTTGCAGTTGAAACGTGTATTAGAGATCGCCAATAGCCTAGAAAAAATTCAGGCACAAAATCGGTCTTCCGGAACTACCCCTTCAAGCCAAGGTTGCACGTCAAAAACACGAAAGAAATTTTAATAGTCGCAAAAATTACGTGAGACAAAATAATAATATAATGATGTTTTTTTGGTCTCTTAATAATTAATTTAATATATATTTACAGAATATAAAGTGCAATACGCTAACTTGAATATTAAAAAGTTGAAAAAAACTCTTTAATTTTTTTATTTGCGTTTAGAGAAACGTGTAGATCTCATCGCGAAATTTTGATTTAAAAAAATCGTCTTTTATGTCTAATCCCGGATGAAATGGTCTGATAAAAACTAATACAAATTTGCAGATTCTGGTGCAAAAACCGCGTAGGTTATTAGGTTTCTGCACCCTTTTTATCTGATGTTATTAGACATTTTCAACCGGGATAGTTTTGGAAAAAAGCGAATTGAAAATATAAAAGGATTATGGAGATGCTGCTCGTGGCAAAAGAGAGACTGAGTCCATGAAAAGAGAGAGAGAGAGGGAAAGAGAGAGGAGAGAGAGAGGGAGAGAGAGAGGAGAGAGAGAGAGAGAGGAAAGAAGAGTGAAAGAGTATGTGAGACAGTGCGCGAGACACTGTAAGTCGTTACCCCTTAACGTTATTGCAATCTTAGTACTGACTAAAAAAGTTTGATACTTAAATCTTATAAATAGATTAATTTTTGAAAAAAAAATTATTGCAATGCTGTCTTCCTATCTGCTTATTTTATGACGTGTTTAAAGAACAGAGTACACAAATAGGGACGAGTAAACAAATCAGGACAAGTACCCTATGACGCGAAAAATAAAGGTGCCACGCGCGCTCGCTGGCTGGTTTCTAGCGGAACTCGTAGGGGAGAGCGGGGCATAATGGACACGAGGAATTATGAACACTTGGAATAAACAAAAACTACAGCATGCAACATTCTAATATATTTTAACCCCAATAAAAATACCCACTGAACACGAAAATGATATGAAAAAGATCGTGGATAATGGATTTTATAAATAAAAAAATACTTCTATCATAGCACGACCAAAGGAGACTTGTCATTTCCAACTTTACGACGCATTTAAAAAATAATCTTTTTGTAACACTTGAAAACTGTTCTAATCGAAATTTCAAGTCTTCCCGTGTCGTGTCGGCTTGTTTTTTTTTTCAAATTGATAGTATATTTAATAATTTATAAGTTTTTGAAAATAGGGACCTTTGGAGGCAAATTGGACACTATAAGAGAGGTAAAATGAACAGTCCTCGGCGGTTTCGCTGTGTAAACATAACCTAGGTATCATAAGCGCCGAACATGTAGATTAGAGCACGATCGGAGTGCAATATTTAGTGGTTTTCTAGTCGTAATTAGTTATTAATTACTTATGTAAATATTAATTTAAAATGGTACGCACGTATGTTAAGAAGACTGACAGACAAAAGTGAAGCGAAATCTTAATGCGAGAGGCCGTGGAAGCTGTGTTGACTAAAGGCGAAATGTTTTCTACAGCAGCTAGAAAATTTGGAGTTCTGAGAATTACGCTCATTAGAAAAGTCAAAGAATATAAAAACTGTGATAAGAAAGATTTACTAATATTTAAAAAACGTAATCATTCAGATTAATATAAAAATATTTAATAATATTTACAAAATTTTGTTATGTACAATTGAGAGGTTTTCTTTTTATGGCAGATGTTGGAGTTAAAAATGTGTTTAGTGTAGAGCAAGAACAGCAACTTGTCAAAAAAATTTTAACTTTAGAAGAGAGGCTATATGGTTTGACAGCTGCAGATATATGCAGTTATGTGTACCAAGCAGCTAAGAAAATGGGAATTTGCAATAATTTTAATATCGGAAAAGAGGTTGCTGACAAAACATGGTTTACTTCTTTAATTTCTTGTTAATTTAGAAGAATCTTCAACAAGTGTTTGTGAGCCTGTACAAAATTATTTTAGAGGAAGTTTGAATAGAACTTGTTCTTCTTATGCTACAGAAAGGGCAACTGCTTCTGATACATCTACCATAAATGAAGTTAAGAAATTACCTGCTAAAAAACAAAGAAAAGGAAAGGATTGTATAGTCATTAATTCAGAATATATTCAAGATTTCACGACAACAAAATCAAAACGAAGGAGTACAACTAAAAAACCTGTTGCAAGAAAATGCAAGCCACTGACAGACGTCACAGATAATGTGCAATACGTTATAGAGCAGCCAGCACCTTTTATTGAAGGTCAACCCGTACACTGGCTACCTTCTAATACAAATTCGGAAACGGTGTTACCATTACACAGATAATTTACCAATCTCCAATTCACTCGACAGATCAGTACATAATTTGTTTAGCTCCAACTCAATCAGTAGATCAACAAACTATACAATATGTGATTGTCGATGAAGAAAACCATTTAATTTAATTAGTATAAGTAATCAAATCCAAAGAAAAGTACTACGGAGTTCCTATAAGATGTTAAGTTGTTGTTGTTATATATAAAAGTCTTATTTACTTCTATTTGATTCATAATTTAAAAAAGATTTAACTAATGAAATTTAGATTTACAAAAATTACTGTGCAGATCTGATCAAAGTACTTAAAATTTAATATTTTTGTTTGAAACAAATATTAATTGAAGTTAAAAAATTTTTGAAAAGTAATAAGTGCTTTAGAAATGTATAATTTTATTATTATCCTTTATATCCTTATTAAAAATATTTTATTTCCATTCATACAGACGTTATAATAAAATATTTTAACAATAGTCAATAAAATGATATGGTGTGTTCATATTGCCTCGTATAGAGGCAAAATGAACACTTTACGACTCGTCAAAACGCAAAATATTAATTTATTGCTATGAATTTTCTATATTATATAACAAATTGAGATTTCACTAGGTGAATCTCACAGTATTCAAATTATATTAGCAATTTACTTTTTTGAAAAAAGTTCAAATTTTTTTTTGCTGGAAGAAAACTGTTCGTAGTGCCTCAAAAGTGACCATTTTGCCCCGCTCTCCCCTATATTGGGGCCCAGCCGACTCTCGCGAGCTGTGCTGGCCGAACCGCCTTGTACTCCAGGCGGTAGAAACTTTGAGGTTGAAAAACGATATGTAGTCATTTTTTTCTTGCGATATCTCATTGGGATAGTTCATCTCAACGTTCTCTATAAAATCCTTGTTATTCAAAAATTCAATAGTGGGCGAGTTCCATTTCTGCTTTCAACAATTTGTAAAAAATTTCGTGAATCTTTTTGATTTTTCTCTTATATTTAGTTTTCGAGGCACTTTAGAGAAAAAGAAATCAAGGTCATTTTTGTTACTTAATAAATTTCTCACCAAGTTAGCTTTGTCCGAAGTCTATAACTTCAATTTAACTTGCAAATGACTGCCAAAATTGAAAAACGCCTTGTTTTCATTATGAAATAACTTTTGAAAAAAAGGAAATATCATCTGAAATTTCAAATAAAACATGTTTTTTTTACGCAAAAAAGCCTGTCAAATTTGGGATTGATTTATTAATTATTATTCTAGTTATAAGGGGGGAATGTTTTTTGTTCTTAATTGCATATTGTGCCATTTCTACAAATATTATGTCCCACTGATCAAAACAGTTTGGAAAAATCATAAAACTCTCCAACTTGAATATCCATTTTGAAATTTCAAAAATTTTAATTTAGACCGAAGTTATAGGGCCATATGAAAAATAAAGGACCCCGCACACAATGTATGGGAAAAAATCAATCGGTCAAATTTTGGGGGGTTTTGCCCATGAGAACTTTTGTTCAGGACCTCAAGATCTATCTTTTCCCCAAGTTTGATCCAATTTGACCGTATGATTATTTTCCATACATTGTGTGCGGGGTCCTTTCTTTTTAAATCAGCAGTATACTTCTGGATGGGTATTAAAAATGCAATAACTTTACAACAATAATTAAAATGCTATTAATAGTTCAAAAGATAATGATGAAAACGTATTTGCATCGATAGCGGTCGTTGTAATTTAAATAGACTCTGCAGCCTAAATGCGTTCCTTTTCCATACTATAGAAAAAGTTTATGCTACATAAAAATTCAACATAGATTTCGGAAAATCATAGTCGAAAATGAAAAAAACCGCGTGGCTGCTGGGGCTCACGAAAACCGTTCTGTAATGGCCACGGGAAGGGGATAGCGACTTAGAGACAGTGTCTCGCGCACTGTCTCTCTCGCGTACTCTTTCACTCTCCTTTCCTCTCTCTCTCTCTCTCTCTCTCTCTCTCTCTCTCTCTCTCACCCTCCCTCTCTCTATCTCTCTCTCTCTCTCTCTCTCTCTCTCTCTCTCTCTCTCTCTCTCTCTCTCTCTCTCTCTCTCTCTCTCTCTCTCTCTCTCTCTCTCTCTCTCTCTCTCTCTCTCTCTCTCTCTCTCTCTCTCTCTCTTCATGGACGCAGTCTCTCTTTTGCCACGAGCAGCATCTCCATAATCCTTTTATATTTTCAAATCGCTTTTTTCCAAAACTATTAGACATAAAAAGACGATTTTTTGCTTCCTCAAAGAGGAAGCTTTGTAACTGTGAAAAAAATTTTTGAAACAAAAAATGTTCAAAAACATGTCTTAAGACTTTTGGCGCTAAAATCCGTTGTTTTTTAAAAAAAAAAGTTTTCGTGTCCGTGTCCGTGTCTGTGCGTGCGTGTGTGTAACTAATCGACTGATTTACATCAGACAAAGCTCATTCTCTTCGTTTCGAAGGAGAATAGAGAGAGCATAACCTACTTTTTGATTTTTTCAAGTTTCTTTTGTTTTATAACCAAAAAACGATGTTCAATATTTCGTTTCTTTTTATTTTTTAATTCGTTACAGCCAGTACTACTTAATATAATAAATTTTTCTTAAAAGGTCGTTAAATTACCTACAATTTCTTTTTTTTAAGATTTAAATTATCTTCATCCTGCCATTTGTTAGTAATGAAAATATGGTTTATAATTCTTTAATTAATATCTCAAAAAAACTTTTTCATTTATCTATTCAAAATTTTTACCACTTATATTACATTTATCGAGTACAACATTGTGTTAAAATTTCAAGAGGTTATGTTGATTTTTTTGCGGGAAAAAAATTATTTTTGAAAACAAATGTGTTTTCTTTCGTTTACGACAACTGGAATAAAAGTCAATGAATCGTTTTGAAATTTGGCAGAGAACTGGCTTTTTACATGTAAGGATGCAGTTCTTTGCCCAAAAAAATCTGACTGTTTTGACCAAAGATATTTGAGGTTAAAAATTTTTTATAAATTTCTTATGTTTGCATTTTTAAAAAGAATATTCGATTGATTGTCTTAAAATTTTTACCACTTACTACACTTGTCGAGTACAATATTGTGTTAAAATTTCAAGAGGTTATGTTGATTTGTTTCTGAGAAAAAAATTATTTTTGAAAACAAGTACGTTTCCTTTCGTTTACAATAACAAGAGTAAAAGTCAATGAATCGTTTTGAAATTTGGCATAGAATTAGCTTTTCTTTCTCAAACTAATGTATTTCTTTAAAGTTTTTATAAAAATAATTACATTTTTGTATAGGATACGTAAATGAAAAAACAAAAAAGATATTTTTTGTATTAAAGCCAATTGTTTAATAAACAACAAAGAACAACAAAGAAAACAGTTTTATTTATTAATAAAGTTTTGTTGTGAAAAATTTACTTTTGTTTTTTAAATTTTAAAAATGGAATCGATAAATTAGTTTGAGGAAGCATCTTGGCAGCGGTTTTTGTAATTGTGTGCGTAAGGTTGATGCTTGAAATGAAATTTTCAATGCGTAAAGTTTATTAATTAAAAATGTTTAACAGCCCAAGTTTATTAATTAAAATGTTTAACAGCCCACACTCTTAACTCAAAAGTGTGAAATCTGGAAGTAAAAAGATTAAAATTATCATTTCACACTTTTGACGAATATTAAATGTGTTTGTATACAAATGATTTCCATACAATGACATATACATTGGATTTGTTAAAAGTGTGAACTAATGGAATTAATCTTTATAAAGTGTGAAATGAGATTTTTAATCTTTTTACTTCCATATTTCACACTTTTGAGTTTAGAGTGCAGGTTTACTCAAAGATTTTGAGAACGGTAATGAAATAAGAAAATTTTGATTCTTTCATAACATTTTATTTTATCGGTAGAACTGTTCCTGGCATTAACTTGTTAGGTATTACGCACAATTCTACATGGTGTAACGGGATGGCTAGTGGGGGAAAATCCCAACAAGCCACAGGCCAGCGATGCCCTAGAACACGGTGCCGCGGGTGTCAGACTAAAATGACTTGCCCGGGGATCTGCTCCTGGAATCCCGAAAACAACGCGAAGATCGCACACGAACTTCGCTTTCCAACTAATTGGATCGCTGAGTGAAAAGCGCGCGCTCGAAGAGTAAAGCGCGCGGCCGCTATGCTCAGATATGAAAACGACCGGCGGAGTCGTTTTCCCGCGGAGGCGGCGGTATCCGGGAGAAGGACAGGTTGTAAAGAACAACGCGACGAGTAACTAGATATCACAATATATTCACAAGCACTAATCTTTACAAGCACGACGCAAGTGCTGATTAGAACAAAGAGTTAGTTCGCGCGCGACCGTTAATATTCAAACGCGCGAACTACACGGCGCGCGGCGAAGCTGCTAATTTCGCGCGCGGTGTTAAAGTACGGCGGGCTGACACACACCCCCACGTACACGGCACAGAAGGCTTGCACGGGGCGATTTCCGTGCGAGCCTTTACAATAAATCCGCGAGAGGAGAGTAGAAAACTTACGTTAGGAAGGAGCAGCCGGTGCACTCGACTCTCTCTCGCTCCCTGTCGCTCGCACAGCAGTTGCGCTCTCTTTCTCTCTCTCTTGCTCGCTGTATCGTGTCGGCAGGCGGGTTGGCTGCCGGCTCGTTGCTCACAGTCTCGTGCGGCTCACGCGGCTCGGGACAGCTCTCTCTCTATCTCTCTTTCGCACGTTCACTATATACGGCGCCTCCACTACACTCGCGGGGTCTCACAAAGTACGATAGGACGGCGCGGACAAGTAAACTCAGGAGAGACACGGAGGAGATGTTTTACGCGCGATGGCAGACACGAATATGGCTCCCTTTTCTCGCGGGTACCAGTTAGCAGCTTCGCGACGGATGACGGGCATTTTACGCGTCGCGAGACCGATTCGCTACGCGCGGCGCGCCTCGATTCGGCTGCGCAGGAGTTGCGCGCGCGCGCTCACTACCTTCGCGCGGTAAATTAGAATCGCGGCTAGACACGCGTTACACCCCCCCGCCAGACGCTGCTTAGGGGACCGAGAGCAGCTCTGCTAATCATGGCCGTCGTCGTACCTACTAATATGGTAGTAATGATTAGGAGAAGGAGGTTCGGAAAGGAACATTGCAGAATCGGAGTCACCGGTTTTTCTTTTTAATTTTTATTAAAAAAAATATATAAAAAAAACTTCAGGGCTTCACCCCTCTTCAACTGGCCCGGGAATACGATCGGCGCCCCTTGTGACGAGCTTGGTTGGGGCAATGTTTTGACTTTTTCACACCAAGCTCGCCACACATGAAGCACCGGGGGATCGCGTTACTGCCGAGCGCATCCCGGGCCGCTCGCTCTTCTTCGAGCGCCCTCCTAAGGCGCTCTTCTTCTTTTTGGAGACGGCGCTGGGCCTCTTCCTTGACCCGGCGCGCCGTCTCCTCCGCCTTTTCCCTGGCTCGCCTGGCCTCTTCCATGCGCTCCTGCGCACGAGCCAGGCGAGCCTCCTCCGCCTTTTGGAAGGCGGTGCGGCGCAGCCTGGCGGCCCTGGCCTCTGCGGCGGCCGCGAGCTCTTCGCGCCGGCCTTGGGCCATTCCGATCCATTTGCCGGCTTGTCGCTCGCCGGCCTTACCGTGGCACTGGAGAAAGACCTCCAGTGCGGCCAGGGCAGCGTCCTCCGCAGCGCGCGAGGACTTGCTGAGGCACCGCGCTTCCTCGAGGGCCTTCTCCACTGGGACCCAGGCCGCACCGACTTCATCACTCGGTGCCCACTTGGGGGCCTGGGTCGGAGAACTCTCTTTCCTTTCTTCGTCGGCCCGAGCCGCGCCGGCGTTTCCTTCCGGCGCCATCTCTGAGGCTCGGACCGACGCCTCTTGTGAAAGCCGTTCTTCCCGGCTTTCCTGCTGCTCCTTCGGGGGACGAGGTCGCCGAAGCGGACTGGGACCAGCCTCTGCCCAGGCCGGCTCCGAAGGTCCCTTTCTTGGCTTCGGCGCCTCTATCTCCTCGATCATGACGGTGGAGGGCTCTTCCACTGGCTGGGGTGCCAGTGTCACAGCGTCGATGCCCTCCACGACCTGCTCCAAAAATCGATGACGGCGGGGTCAGGATTGCACTGGATTAATCCAGCGATCACCTTCTTCGCCGTCTCCGCTATTTCGGGAGTCAGGCCTTGCATGTCCTGAAACAGGTAAATCGATCCCGGGGAGGAGTGAGATTGAGGACTGGAGAATTAAGACGAACACAGGTTAGTACGTACGACACAAGTTGGACGGCACAATTATTGCTTTTTATACGCTCGGGTTCTACGAGGACTAATTAGTCCGGCATCAGCAGGTACGGGCTTCTTCTTCGAACCCTTTGGCCTCCCTGGGCCTCGCTTGGGTTCTGTTGGACCGGCCACACGCATAGGCCGGCCATCGCTCGCACGCTTTCCTGGCCTAACTAATAGCGCGGTCTTACGAGGTGGGCCGCGCCTCTTAGCCGTCGCCCGAGGCTGTACATTCCCTGGCTAACTCTCTGGCCCTCTGACGTGTTACGTTCGGCTGAAGAGTCCCTCGCTGGTAGCGCCTGGGCTACTTCTGCTGAGACGTATCTCTTGAGTTGCTGCGCATGGACGGGACGTATCGTTCGACCATCCTCACCTTGGATCTCATAGGTGTTTTCGCCTAGAATATTCACAATCGTGTAGGGCCCCGCGTACTTCGGGGCTAATTTGGCAGAAATCCCCTCAGCTGCTGAGGATAGTACCTTATTCTCTCTCCATACACGATCGCCTAGACAGAATTGTGGAGGTCGACGATGAGCGTCATAATATTTGGCTTGTCTCGCCTGCTCCGCTTGCGCGTCGGCCGCCGCCCGAACGTGCAATTCGCGGAGCTTGTCCATACGTACCACCCAATTGTTTATCGCCTCTTGCTGCCCTTGCTCTTCGGCTAACCTGTCTTCCTCCCGCCTTAGTGTCTTCGGTGGGTCGGGTTGTCGGCCGTAAATGAGCATGGCAGGACTTATCTTTGTGGAGCTGTGTTCGGCAGTATTGTACGCGAACGCCAGCTCATTCAGTTTCTCATCCCACGACCGGTGATTTTCCTCTGCGTAAGACATAATCATTGTCTTCACCGTTCGATTCACACGCTCGACAGGATTGGCTTGAGGGTGATACGGAGGTGTAAACGTGTGATGCACATTTCTCTCCTTTAAGAATGCCTCTAATGGTGCATTTTTAAATTCAGTCCCATTGTCTGAGAGAAACATCTCCGGGACTCCGAATCGCAGACATACTCGCTCGTTGAGTCCCTTAATTACCGATTTACCATCTGCCCTTTTTATCGGAATTACTTCAATCCAGCGTGTGAACAAGTCCTGGAATATGAGAATGTATTCGTGGCCGTGCGTGGTTTTTGGGAGGGGCCCCATAATGTCGCTGGCCACGATTTGCCATGGACGCTCTGTAATTCGGCGTCCCATGAATCCTGTTGGAGCGCGCTGTTCGACTTTGCACTGCTGGCAAATTTGGCACTGGCTCACGTATCTGGCTACATCACGAGACATGTGTGGCCAATAATACTTCCGCTTTACTCTTTCTAGCGTTTTCTCGCGGCCCAAGTGCCCAGCAGTTGGAAAGTCATGGCATTCTCTCAGTACTTCGCGTCGCTTTTCGTGAGGGACTGCTAACTTCCATGCATCATCGTCGCCGAGAGACTCGTCTATGACTTCATCAGGTTCGTACTTGTACAGTCTCCCCCGCCAGCTTGAACGTGGGGAAGTCTCGCGGCCCCTGTTGAACCTCTTTCACAATTTCGAGGTACCATTGGTCGTTTGTATCGCGTTCGAGCTCTAACGCGGCGACCGCTGGCTCCTCTTCCTCGAACATCCGCGAAAGGGCATCTGGGACATTTTTCAAAGAGCCCTTTCGGTGTTCGACTGTGAAACTGTGGTTTTGTAGTTCCAAAGCCCATCTTGCTAACCTGCCTGATGGGTTTCGGAGATCACGGAGCCACTTCAAGCTGCTATGATCCGTGATGACCTTGAAGTCATAGGCCTCTATATACGGACGGAACTTTTTGATTGCCCAGAGAATTGCTAGACACTCTCGTTCCGTCACGCTATAATTCTTCTCGGCCGCGCTCAGAGTTCGACTAGCGAACTCTAGGACTCTTTCGTTGCCGTCTATTATCTGGTATAGCACCGCTCCAAGTCCTGTATCGCTCGCATCAGTTTGCACCACGAACTGTGCGTTAGATACCGGTCTGTGGAGAATCGGTGCAGAAGCAACTAGCGCTTTTAGCTTTTGGAAGGCCTCTTCTTGTGCCGTTGACCACTCGTATTTCCGATCCTTTTTCGTTAGTTCGGTCAGTGGTTCAGCAATTGTGGCGAAGTTTGATAAAAACTTTCTATACCACGAGGCCATTCCTAGGAAGCGTCTCAGCTGACGGAGGTTTTTCGGCACCGGATATTCCATAATGGGCTTTATTTTCTCGGGGTCTGGTTTAAAACCATCCCTATTTACTATGACCCCGAGATATTGGACCTCATCGCGACAGAAGACACTCTTCTCGCGATTTATTGTGAGGCCCGCGTCCTTTATCCTATCTAGAACTCTTTTTAGAACCTCTTTATGCTCCTCGAATGTTTCTGTGACTATTATTATGTCATCGAGATACGAGTAAGCAAAAGGTTCGAGTTCGGGGCCGATGACTTTGTCAATCAGCCTCTGGAAGGACGCTCCGGCATACGAAAGACCGTAGGGCATTCTTGTAAATTGAAATAACCCTTTGCCTGGCACGGTGAAGGCCGTAGTCTCTTTGGACTCTGGATTTAGTGGTATTTGGTGGTACGCACTACTTAAATCCAACGTGGATATGTATCGCGCTTTCTGTAGTTTGCTTAAGATACTCTCCATGTATGGTAACGGGTATGCGTCTGGCCTTGACGCTG
The DNA here is from genome assembly GCA_036365515.1 of Torymus aiolomorphi. Taxonomy (NCBI): domain Eukaryota; kingdom Metazoa; phylum Arthropoda; class Insecta; order Hymenoptera; family Torymidae; genus Torymus; species Torymus aiolomorphi. The sequence goes on from CM070874.1 coordinate 20,870,318, forward strand.
CGTTCACTTTTCTGAAGTCCACACAGAAACGGAACTTCCCGTTGGACTTGCGTACCATTACCACAGGGCTTGACCAGCCGCTTGTCGAAGGTTCTATTATACCCGCGAGTAGCATTTCCTCCACCTGCTTGTGCATCTCTTCCTCGAGTTTTCGAGATACTGGGTAGTACTTCTGTTTTATGGGTCTTGTGGAGCCGACGTCTACTGCATGCTCAACCCACGAAGTACACCCTAATGGTGCCAGGCCGTTTCCCATCAGCTCAGCTACTAAAGCTTCCGCTTCTTTGCGCTGCTCTTCTGTTGGGTCCGCCAACCCTATAGCTGATACGGACACGGTATTATTGGCGGTTATGGAGGCTACTTAACTTTACGCTTGCATCATCATCTTTGAGATGCAGCGTATTGTCAGTGGGGTCTAAGACGGCGCTAAACTTCTTAATGAAGTTCACCCCCAAGTAGCACTCCGTGTCTAGGTCTGGCATGATTGCGACGCGCACATCCTTGCACACGCCTGCCACGACCATGGGTAGATACACATAGCCAACCACTGCTATGCTCTGCCCATTAGCTACCCGTGCCGTTAGGCCGCTGGCCGGGATTAATTCTTTTCCACAGGCTGTAGCGAGCTGTAAGCCGATGGAATTCATCCCAGTCCAGGAAGCTCCAGTATCGAAGAGTGCCCGTAGCCTGTAGCCGGCTACACCTACTTGAAGCCACCATCGCGAGCATGTTTCCTGGTTATCTTCGTTCTGCTGAGTCGCGGGCACTTCTTCGCTCTCTCCTTCAGGCAATTGGACCGAGTTACCGTCGGTCGCTGATGTGAGAGCTGGGGGCGGGCATGTGGCCGTGTTTACCTGCCCCCTTGGCCGTTTCCCTGCTGGTTTCCGGCAGCATTGGGGTTGCGGTCGCTTCCCCTTTGCTCGTTGCCGTAACCCCTTCGGTACTCTGGCCGTTGTGGAGGTCCATTAGTGCTTGGACTTGGCGGCCTAGCCTGGTGGGTCGCGCTACTACCCCCACTAGGCTGATTATTACTTTGCCCGCCTTCCCGCTGCCTGTTCTCCCAATTATTCTTTTTCTTGGGCTTCTTGAACGACTGTGGGTTTGGCGTTTTCACCACTATTTCCGTCGGTGCCTTTCTTTGTCAAGCTTGACAAACACTCGGCCATCACCCGACGGAACATAGCCTCGAGGCTTTCTCGAGGCTCCTGCTGTTGTTGCCCCATCGCCGCCACTCCTGGATTCTGCTTTTTCCGCTGATCCGTGGTTGGCTCTGTAGGTACGTAGGCAAACTCTGGTAAGTAGGTGCGCTCTGGCGGTGGTGGCGAGTGATACACCTTATCTGCCGCGAGCGCTAATTCGGCCTCCCGGGCTAAATCCAGGAGCCCTCGGTAATCCGTAATTTGATTACGCATCACCATTTTTTGTAGTTCTGGCCGCATGTTCCGGTGCAACATGTCCAATTGTTGGGGCATGCTAGGCACCGGAACTAACTTGAGAATCAAGGCTTGCAGATTCACTACGTAATCTCTCGTGAGTTCGTTTCTGCCTTGAGTCCTCGCGTTTATCTCCGCTAGGATTCGCTGTTGATGGCCCCTGTCACCGCCATACATGTGTATTATGGCCTCTTGGAAGTCTTGCCAAGATCGCCACGTATGACGGTTACTCCTATACCAGGTGACCGCTACTCCACTCAGGAGCTCTGACAATGACGAGAGTACTTCGTCGTACGTCAGATTTGCTAGAGCTCGACATTCCTCTACTCTCGTGAGGAATAACTCGACGCTCTGCTCCTTCAAGGACCCAGAGAACTTGATGTGCCATTTCCTTACGATTTGGCCAACATCACGGTTCGTCTGTTGAGGCACGTACGTCTGCCTCGTAGACTGGTCCAGTGTAGCGCTCACCCCCGCCTGACGCTGTGTAGGATTTCTTCCGCTATTCCTCCTAGCGTCCCTTGGCGATTCAGTATTGGGGCTGCTGCTGTCAAAATTCACATATGTGAACGTGTCCTGAAAGTTCACATGTGGTGATCCTCGTCCCCTGCCCGCACTCGGTAGTTGGACTCCTCCAAGCGCGTGCTTGAGGGTGGGTGTCGAGCTTCTTGGAGTATTCGCACACTCTCTTTGAGCTCTTCCACCTCTTTGACGAGTCTATGGATCACCGACAGCAGCTGTTCTGAGACTACGTTATCTCCCACAGCAATCCCTGCGGTACGCTGTTCCCCGCACTTGGCCACTCAAAACTCTGTGGCTGCGGTGGACTTCGCGTTTGCTGCCAGAACGCGTGCTGCCCATTTTGTGCCGACAACGACTCTTGTTCTTGACTCCGCCGGAATTGTCGTTGCCTGCGCTGCTCTTCTAGCAACGCCTGCTGTCGCTGCTGCTCTTGATGCTTTCGCTGTTGCTGCCGCTGCTGCTCCTGCTGTTGTTGCTGTTGCTGCCGTCGCTGCTGCTCCATCTGCTGCTGCTGTTGCATTTGTTGCTGCTGCATTTGCTGCTGCTGCATTTGCTGCTGTTGCAGTTGCTGCTGCTGCATTTGCTGCTGCTGCATTTGCTGCTGCTGCATTTGCTGCTGCTGCAGTTGTTGCTGTTGAAACTGTTGCTGTTGGAGCTGTCCCTCGGCTTCGGCTGGAGATGTCCCGGTGGGTGCTGCAGAGCTCAATATCTCTGTCCCGGAACCCTCCTGGCCGTTTGCCTCATCCGCTGGCTCCACCACTGCATTATGTGCTTGTTGTGGAGCGTTCATCTTCCGAGACTCCGAGAGTTTTTGCATCACTATCGGGTCATCAAGGAGCGTAATGAACGGGTGCGGTTGGTCTGGATCAGTATTGGGATCCACAATAGTCGACCCAGACTTGTTCATCAACGTTAAGTCGATGAACGCCCTTCGGGACTGCTCGCGTTTAGCAAACGCTTGCTTCTCCGACAGCTCCGGCTCTGGCACGAAATCGGCGGCACTGTAATCGCCCATAAGCCACTTGATCGCTGTCAGCATATTCGCTGATTGTAGATCTGACTGCTGCAGACCAAGGGCTTGCATGGCCTCGATAATTTCCTCTTCGGGCTGTGTATACGCCCAATTGAGTATCGCAGATTCCGCAAACTGCGATGATCGGGCCATGGTGTCAATTGGCTGTGCGATTCCCCACGAACTTATTTTACTAGCGCGAGTAGTATCCGGATTGATGGCAGAGAGAGTTTGCCTTTTCAACCCGTGAGCTAGCTTTTTCAACGCGAACCCGGGTTACTTTCTAAGAGCTACGGCGGTTGCCCTTAACCTCGATAATGTACGAGGATTTCCCGTATGCGGCTCTAAAAAAAAATAAAAGCTATTTCTGTAAGTAATTACGATTTGTAATTAATTACGCTCCACTACTCGCACTTGTAATTTTAAAATAAATATATGTGAAAAAAATATATATATATGTGTCAAAACGGACAATATCACCAAAAACACAAAAAATAAATACAATTTTCACCTAAAAAAAATAAAAACAATTTTTAAGTTCGAGGGGATTTTTGCGCTCGAGTTTTTACTCGGGCGCACAGTCAACTTTTTGTTCCGAGAGTGCTTGCCGACTTTCTCTCGATCTTCTTCTAACTGCACGATAAAAGAAAAAAAAATTTTATTTTTCGTCCAAAAAAAATAATTCGTATCGGAAATACGAGAGGACGAGAAGAAAAAAAATTTTCGAGACGAGAAAAAATTAATTAAAAAAATTAATTATCGCTAAAAAAAATTTTGTCGTTAAAAAATTAATTGTTATTAAAAACTTTAATTGTTAACAATAATTCCTCAACGCTCCAAAAATCCCGCGATCAATATCTCTCCTCGTCGGCACACTAGGTCGAGGGTTATTGGCTATCGCACGCCTAACCTCTCGACCGCACTCTCGCAACAGCACGGCTGTGTCACGCACACGCACACACGCGCCTACGAGCTGCGGCACGAAGAGCCTTTGTTTGCAGCTTACGCTCAGCTACGCTGCTGAGCTTCTTCGCGCCAAGCTTCGCCGCGAATCACGTACGCGTCGCAGGTCCTTCTCCACCCCCAAAACGTTGTGGCGCCAGTTGTAACGGGATGGCTAGTGGGGGAAAATCCCAACAAGCCACAGGCCAGCGATGCCCTAGAACACGGTGCCGCGGGTGTCAGACTAAAATGACTTGCCCGGGGATCTGCTCCTGGAATCCCGAAAACAACGCGAAGATCGCACACGAACTTCGCTTTCCAACTAATTGGATCGCTGAGTGAAAAGCGCGCGCTCGAAGAGTAAAGCGCGCGGCCGCTATGCTCAGATATGAAAACGACCGGCGGAGTCGTTTTCCCGCGGAGGCGGCGGTATCCGGGAGAAGGACAGGTTGTAAAGAACAACGCGACGAGTAACTAGATATCACAATATATTCACAAGCACTAATCTTTACAAGCACGACGCCAGTGCTGATTAGAACAAAGAGTTAGTTCGCGCGCGACCGTTAATATTCAAACGCGCGAACTACACGGCGCGCGGCGAAGCTGCTAATTTCGCGCGCGGTGTTAAAGTACGGCGGGCTGACACACACCCCCACGTACACGGCACAGAAGGCTTGCACGGGGCGATTTCCGTGCGAGCCTTTACAATAAACCCGCGAGAGGAGAGTAGAAAACTTACGTTAGGAAGGAGCAGCCGGTGCACTCGGCTCTCTCTCGCTCCCTGTCGCTCGCACAGCAGTTGCGCTCTCTTTCTCTCTCTCTCTTGCTCGCTGTATCGTGTCGGCAGGCGGGTTGGCTGCCGGCTCGTTGCTCACAGTCTCGTGCGGCTCACGCGGCTCGGGACAGCTCTCTCTCTGTCTCTCTTTCGCACGTTCACTATATACGGCGCCTCCACTACACTCGCGGGGTCTCACAAAGTACGATAGGACGGCGCGGACAAGTAAACTCAGGAGAGACACGGAGGAGATGTTTTACGCGCGATGGCAGACACGAATATGGCTCCCTTTTCTCGCGGGAACCAGTTAGCAGCTTCGCGACGGATGACGGGCATTTTACGCGTCGCGAGACCGATTCGCTACGCGCGGCGCGCCTCGATTCGGCTGCGCAGGAGTTGCGCGCGCGCGCTCACTACCTTCGCGCGGTAAATTAGAATCGCGGCTAGACACGCGTTACAATGGACTTTGTAAAGTTTATATATATAATATTTTATACAAAAAATTTCATAGTTTGGAGCTATTAAATCATGAAAATTGGCTATTTTGAAAGAAAAAAAATCAAATTTTTTATTTTTCTTCATGCCATAACTCTGGGACCCTTTAATTTCTGGAACCCTTACATTTTTTTATAATTTAAAACAAATTCTCAAAGTTTAGGCAATCTCAACATTCAATAATGAATTAATGTGAATTTCCTAGGCTGTATTTCATAATAATTACTATTTGAGAACAAAAACACTTATTTCAGATGTCGCGAAAACGCTTTCATGAGGTATCCGAGCGACAGCAATACAGACGTCTAGCGAAACAAACTGAAGATGATATGGAAGAAATAAATAACCAGTTGAATGCTAGTGATTCAGACTCTAGTAATACTGATACAAGTTATCACAAAAGTTTATTAGCATCTACCGAAAAAGGTTCAACTGAAGAGGATCGGCTTTGTTCACAAGAAAATTTAGATAGATTAGAATCAAATATAGAGCAGGATCGCAATATTTTAAATGCAGTTAATAATTCAGATGACGTCTTTGCTAAGTTAGTTCGATCTTTAAGTATAGATGATTTATCGTCAGCGGGAATTGCAACCGATAGTTCTGATACTAATTCCTTAGATGATGATAGTTTTGGCGATGATGATAGTGATTATAACAAATTTGATTTTGATGTAGAAGAAATTGAAGACAATTTTGATTTAAAGGAAGCGTTGCGGCAGTGGTACAGAGAGTGCGGTTCTATTGGTCGTGATCACATGTCAAAACTGTTGAAGATATTACGAGATTTTGGTCATAAAGATCTTCCAAATGATTCGCGCCAACTATTAGGAACTCCTAAGAGAACCATTATTACTCCCTGTCCACCTGGGGAATATTTCCATTATGGACTAAAAGAGGCATTAATAAAAATATTATCGTTCGAAGATATCGTAAACGATATCATTATTGATATTAATATTGATGGCTTACCAGTCACGAAATCGACAAAACGAACTTTATGGCCAATTCAGGGAAAATTAGTAGAATACAATTATATTCCTCCATTCGTGATTGGTGCATATCATGGCACTCAAAAACCGGATTCAGCAACGATATTTTTAACGCCATTTATAGAGGATTATAAAAAAATGAGCTCTGAAGGATTTACTTATAGACTTAAACAATATAAAGTTATTTTGAGGTATATAATTTGTGACAGTCCTACAAGAAGTTTTTGCACTGCTACAAAGCAACACAATGGTTACTTTGGCTGCGGAAAGTGTTTCGAAGAGGGCAAATTCTGTTCTAATAGAATGCTTTATTTAAAGGATGATGCTCCATTGAGAACTGACAAAAATTTCAGAAATCGTAGTCAACCCGAACATCACCATGCATGTTCTCCATTTGAAGAACTGCCTATTGACATGGTGCAACAGTTCCCTTTGGATTACATGCATTTAGTGTGCCTAGGAGTCACAAAGTTAATGATAACTCTTTGGATAAAATATAAGCCAAAACTTTCAGCAATCCAGACAGAAACACTATCTAATGCTTTTACAAATTTAAAAAGTTATATACCGTCTGAATTTAATCATAAAATTCAGGCAATTTCAGAATTAAAGCGTTGGAACGCAGTTACTTTTCGACTCTTCTTACTGTATGCGGGACCTATAATAATAGATAGTGTACTCGACGATGTCTACGTTTTACACTTTAATTCACTAAGTTGCGCTATTCGAATCTTATGCGACACTAATAATTGTTTGGATCATTTTAAATATGCAAATGAACTATTGATTTATTTTATTCGAAAATTTAAAACACTTTATGGGAAAAAATATATGATATCAAATGTTCACAATCTTGCCCATTTAGGAAAAGATGTAGAGACTTATGGAACTCTTGATAACTTTAGCGCTTTCGATTTTGAAAACTACATGAAGTTTTTAAAGAAACTTTTAAGAAAAAATGAAAAGCCCTTACAACAAATCCATCGAAGATTAGAGGAGGGTCTTCGACCGACGTGTAAACGAAACAAACCAGGATCATTATGGCCTATATTATCTTCACGCATTAATGTAACTTTGCCGTTCGATTGTTCACATAGTCATAGTAAACTCAGATTTCAAAATTTTACTCTGACTATTCGATCGCCTAATAATTGCAGCATGTTAGAAGATAAATCAATAATATTAATAGAATTTATTGGAATGAAAAATAAGAGTATTATCGTAATAGGACGAACATTTCTAAAAAAACAAGCAATAAAGAACTATCCTATGGATTCAACATTAATGGACATCTGTCAAGTTAAGGATATGTCACCTTTACAAGTAATTGAAGCGGATAAAATTATAAAAAAATGTTGCTTATTTGTTCAAAAAGAAAAGAAATTTGTAATACCTTTGTTACACAAATAGTAATCAGTAGTAATAATATATGAATATTTTTTTTTTTATATTATTTATGAACTTTTTATCTTTTTCTATCATTAACATTAAATTTAGCTGTTAAATATTAAATTTACAAGCAAATGAAGGTGAGGTCAACCGAAATTTATTGTGTATTAAACTGACTATACGGTTATTCGAAAAAAATTCGTAAACTAAGCCCTCCATACATGCAGTAATATATATTTTTTTTTATGATTCTATTGGTATTTTTATGAGATATCCTTGTTTTAAAATTAGATTAAAAGATAACTGCATTCCTACCCTACAGAAAAATCTCATCTGAAATTCTGGTCCGCGAGCTGCTAAAATTCCTTCAATGATAAAAAATCAGTTTCTGGGAATTAGGAACCGCCTATTAGGTTAAGCCAACCTCCAGATAAGTTCAAAAATCTACGTTTTGAAGCGTTTTAGTTATTTTTTACATTTTTATAAATTTTACACATAAGATCTCACGTGAGATTTCACGTGAGATCTCATGTGTAAAATTTCTAAAAATGTAAAAAAAAGATGGGATTCGTAATTCCCAGAAACTGATTTTTTATCATTAAAGGCATTTTAGCAGCTCATGGACCAGAATTTCAGATGAGATTTTGGCGTGAGATCTCACGTGAGATCTCATATGAGTTCTCACCTGAGATCTCACGTGAGGTTTTTCAGTAGGGTACTTATCGACATCAACGGTTTTTATTTAATTAAATAATTTTTTAATATATTTTTTTAAAACACGCGTTAATTAGGTACTTTGTATATGTAAATACTGCCCTCAGAATAGTAACGTCACAAATTTTTTAAATGATTCTACCATAATTGCACAAAAAATATTTTTTTTCATATTATATCGGTATTACACATCATCTCATACATACAGTATTGTGTTAGATTTCTATGATAAAATATATGTAATTGACATCCGCACACAACGCATATTTACCCAAAAGCTGATGTTCTCTTTTTTCTTCCTTCTTCTCCCTTCAAAATGTGATGATCGGAAATTGAAGATATAAACAATAACTTAAGATAATACATATAATACGTATTTAGTTTAGCAAGAAATTGTGCTTGACTAACACGATTGATCGGTGCATTCTTAAGGGAAATTAATTAAATGGTCTTAGGAAAACAATGCATTCTACATTTCTTTGTGATAGTTTTTTAGAACCAGAGATCAGCATTATTTACTGACAAAAATTTTTCGAATATTTACATATTATTTCAGTAAATATATAATGTAATAAAGTAATTTTGAGAAAAAAGCAGGGTTCTCGTAAAAACTGGACCATTAGAAGTGTTTTTATGCGAAACGTGCTTATTCGTCTTACTACGGCAATATGTACCGAAATAATACAAGTATTCGATAAATTTTTGCGGACAAATAATGCCTATCTCTGTTTCAAACTAATACTTGAAGTAAAATATCTTGCACTTTTTTTTAATTTAAAAAGAAAATCACCATATTTAGTTTTTTTTTGAAAAGATACTTTATTCTCTTTTCCGAATCTTAAAGAACGAGTTAAAAAATAGTCTAGAGTAGACTAAAAATAAGACTAAACTTTTCTAAAGTGATATAGTTGGAACGTACAAATATAGCCTGCCACTAAAATTGGCACTTAACTTCCTTTAACTAAATACGTCTATGCCTATTATGAATAACTTTCATTAGAAATTATTTTAAACTTTTAAATACTATAAGATTCGTTATGAAAGCTTTAAATACTTTCAATTAATATTATGATGATATTTTCCCAGAAATTTTAATCAATACATATGTAAAACCCATACATTCAAAACGCATTAATCCAAAATTTATAGATTGGAAACCTATAAATCCTCAAGATCAGACAAACCTATGATCCTACAAACTTATAATTCCATAAACTCATAAATATCTTATCATGTTAAGGTGATGTAGAGTCCGAAATTGATCCGAATTCATTATTTATTAAACTGACTTTATACGTTTATTTGAAAAAATAAAACGCGTTAATTAAGCCCTCCGTAAATGCAAGTAATACACTCAGAATTTTTTTCAAATGATTATTAATATTTTCATAAGATATCCTCGTTTTAAAATTAGACAATAATAAAAAAGCAGATTCCTACTTATCGAAAACACATCACCGTAAGCCATAATCCAGTGAATCCATACTCCAATTAATTCAGAATCCCATGAACCCATAAATCCATAATTTCATTATGTCATAAATCCTCACATATTTTTTATTTATAGATTTAAAAATGGAGGTGATGCAATTTTATGTAGTCTATTTCGAAGATTATATTTCAGTGGCTCCTTCGACTTGGCTAAATAAGAATAAAACCAGTATTAGTTGGCCAAATGCATCAGTCAAGCATAGCAAAATGAGTGCAATGATACCTAATGATAATTGGAACAAGTATAGTATTAAGAAAATCAAGGGACCTTACGGTTGGTTTGTAATTTTACACAAATATTAATTTGCTAGAAAAATTACCGTACAATTTGTATTATTAGAGGTATAAAAGATTCCTACTTATCGACATCAACGGTTTTTATTTAATTAAATAATTATTTAAAAATTTTTAACACGTCAATTTGGCACTTCGTATATGTAAATACTGCACTCAGGAATTTTTTTTAACGTGTTTAGCAATAATTGCACGAGAAATTTTTTTTTTCATATTATGTCGGTATTTTACGTCGCTTTAAATTTAATAGTATATTGTGTACCTAGGGCGCAAAATGGGCCTTTTGAGACCGAGTGTGGATTTTGCAGTACGAGATCAAAAGGCCCATTGAGCCCTAGATGCACACCATATTTTTTGTGACTCATGTATTGATCTTCGGCGTTTTTGAACCCAAAAAGCAAGGTTAAATTGACTTTTGCTTTATACGACAAGAAAATACTTTTTTTAATAAAAATAGTATATTGCATATATTCCTGAATAAAAAAAGTCATAAAAAAACATGCATTCACAAATTTATAGTGGATTAATTTTTGCGATTTTATGGAATTTTTGCGCCCGCCTCGGGGATGAATGGATTTTTTTGTCCAATCGGTCGCAAAAGAGTCACTTTAGGACCTCTTTTTAGGTCGTAAAACGACGAAAATCGTGCATGTGTTACAAAAAAGTTTTTCCGTGCTTACAGTTATGGCAAATTCATCAGAACGTCTATGTAAAAATTTTCAAAACTGTTTGCTAATCGCTATTTGCATATTTTTTAATGAAGTTTACAATATTTCTTATTTGAAATTTTTTTTGTGTGTAAAAACTTTAATCTTTATATATGAAATTAAATTTAAATACTCAGAGAAAAGTAATTTAAAAATATTTATATATTAGAAACTCTTGAAGAAGCACTTGAAAAAGAAAAAGAAGGTCAATTTCTAAGCACAGGAGAGGAGTCTGAACCTTATACTAATACCTCTGAAGTAATTGACAAAAAAAGAGGATTAAAACGCAAAAAAGTTTGTCCTAGCGATAGTTCTTATAGTGACAGCGATGGCAGTGCAGGTAAAAAATTCTTTTTTGATATAGCCATAAAATTCTATTTTACGGACTGTTGTTAGGCCGTAAAAATCGATTTTATGGACACAGATCCGTAAATTCAAATTTGATAGCCCATAATAGCATATTACGCACCAAGGGAGGAAAAAATTTGGACAGTCCACAGCTCGTGTAAATTGCCACCCTCGCCTTCGGCTCGGGTGCAATTTACACGAGCTGTGGGCTGGCCAATTTTACTCCCGTGGAGCGTATACTATTATTTTGCCTAGCGAGGCCGAAAATACAACCTTCGCGATCGGGCGCCGGGAGCGGAAGTGGTACTTTCGGCCCGCTAGGCAAAAAAAAATATTTTTTATACCGCAAGCACGATTTTCGCCTTTTCTGAACCTATTAATAGAGCCGAAAGCGATCGCTTGGCGACCAGCGGGCGGGAAAACTCGAAAGACGCCCGCTGCTCGCCGTAGCGGGCGGTAAAAATCGAAAAACGCCCGCTATCGTTTTTGAATGGAGTTTTCAAGATTGTTTAAGAAAATCATCGATATTTTGAAAAAATAGCAAATATTAAAGCTAAAAATATTTAATACAATCTTGGTTCTTGAGTTAAAAGCAATTCACGTTAGCCACACTTTAGTAAATTGAAAAAAACGCAAAAATCTATACTTGCGGTACAAAAAATATGGTGTGTACCAAGGGCTAAGTGGGTTTTTTGACCTCGTTTGGTTGCAGTACTTGTCTTCGGTTCGCAAACGCACTCGCCTTCGGCTCGTGCTAGCTCATCTTCGACTCGTACTGCAACCCCACACTTGGTCTAAAAAAAACCCACTTTACGCCCTTGGCACACAATATACTATTAACGGTCAGTGTTTTTTCATTATCGAATGTAAATGGTTTTTCATAAGATCCCATGTTAAACACGTAAAAACGAAAATGCTCCGACTTCTTTATTACATACCCTGGATCGACAAAATTTTAACTACATTTGTTTTACATTAATACCTACTTACATACGAAATTTCATCAAATTTTCAACGGTCAATCGTTTACCAACAGTACTACCTTAAAACGACTCATGATACGTTTCTAATATGTCTCCTTAAAAATATTTCTTTATCTTATTTTCTAGTTGATCAACGTCATAAAGATGAAGATTTACCCAACCCAAAGAAATATATCTCTTCGTAATCAGAAAATTCAAACATAAAGCACAGAATTATGGAAATTAAAAAACAAAAATGTCAACAAAATATTGATCTTTTCTCAAAGATGAGTAAGTAGTTTTAGTAATATTTGTATATTTTCGGGTTTTCAGCTTCATTCCGTAGGCTTGTACGAAATATATATTCAAAGTCACCTTGCAAATTTTTCGATAGGAGTGAAAAATCACTTAATTGAGTCCCGAAATTATCCAAGTTTCTCGAAATCCATCAACCATGTACTAAGCACATCCAGGCGCTACTAAACTTCGGAAATGAACTAACTGCAGCTCCGCTAACGCATCAAAATCTTAATAATATTAATGTAATAACGTGTTCCATAAATCCGTAATCCCATAAAATCAACATCCTACAAATCTATAATTTCATAAAATAAAATAAAAAAACCCACAAACCCATAATGTCTCTTACCCAATAATCAATAGCCCATCATTCTAGAAGCAATCTCATAATCCCAAGAATTTTGAAATATAGTGAAACCCCGCGCACTGTGAATTCCGAACACTCGCCCACTGTGAAAAATTCAGGAACGTATACATACACTAATGTTAAGAGCCCTATGAATTTTAATTTCTCTCGATACAAGTAAACTAAAATTAAATTTAATATAAACTATAATTAAAAATATTATGTAGTAAAAATTTAAAAGATTGTAAATTTGATATATGAAAATAAAAAATTTTTGTTACCGTTTCTAATCACACAGTTCTTGCATTTTATTGTATACACATGAAAATGAAGTCATATACAAAAAAAGTGGTTCAAAATATTGGGAAGTAGTGAACAAAAAGGTGTGATAGAGCATCTGTATAATAATGAAAACATCAGTTTCGATAACTAAAGCAAAATATATATTATTTTTATTTATTTAATAATTAATTAATTAATAAACACTTAATACTTTAAACGTTGTTTTTTTTAATTAAATTTTCTTTTTTATTTTGTTTTTTTAAAAATCATTAAAAAAATCACTCCTCGCAACACCCGTTCCATACGCATGATGCATACGGTCCTGACGCTAAAACATGATTTGCCTTTACGAAGTAACAGTGCTCAGGGGCTTGCGGTCCCGATTATTCACAGTGCCCGAGGTTTGATTGTACTATAGTTTCCTTTCAAACAGCTCAATATACGTTTCTAATTAGAAATATATCTTTATCTTATCTTACAGACACAGAAATATGTGAAGATGAATATTTATCGCCATTTTTCTCACAATCAAAGTCAACTGCATTAGAAAACAAAGAAAAAGTGACACAAATTAGTAATGTAAAGCCAACAAAATTAACGAACCAGATTATGGAGAATGAATCTAATATAAATGGTAATCCTAAGGAGAATTCAGCACAAAAGTCACAAATTAAAAATGTATCAGTTTTAAAAAAACTGTTAAAGTACTGACATCATCTTGTAAGTATTTTACTAAATTAAATGTCACATGTACAGGATGTTCAGAAAATACCGGAACAGCTGGATAACTCACCAGGGAACCATTCTAGAGAAAAATGTTGAGTACATTTGACCACCAATATCACCATCGAGTACATTGATTTGAGTCCTGCAACTTTTGTCTTTAACATTTTTCTCAGAAACGGTTTCCTGGTGAGTTATTCAGCTATTCTGGTATTTTCTGAACACTCTGTATATACTTTGAGTTTAAGATATTTTGACCTAGCAAGTGATTTATAACTTTTTTCAATAATACTCTTATTTTATAGCACAAAATGTTTTATCAAATATTGGAACAACTGCTAATAATGAAAGTAGGCAATCAATACCCACAAGTAGTAAAACAAATAAAAATATATCGAAGGATAGTGATATACCTTTGACCGAAAGTCGATATCGAGAATATCACACTCAAATTATAAAAAAATTAAATAAACTAACCAACATGCAAATACAAGCTAAAACAACAGACAACGATGATGAAGAGAATTTATTACCCAACTTCCCATTAAAAACAAAAGATGAACTAGAGGATTTTGAAATTGGACTACAGCAATCAAAAGAAGTAACAATGGCTTATGTAAGGAAAAACTATTATAAAAATTTTAGCTTTTTAATTACACTGGGTAGTTCAAAATAGGAATTTTCGGATTAATTTTGAGGTTACTCGCTTTGCTCGTGCAAAATGTCACATGAGCTGAATAACCGATTTACGCACTAGTTTTGAACAGTATTTCATATCACGAGTGCCGAAAAATCATACCAAAGTTGTGATTTTGAGGTTCGAGCGGTTAAAGTTATTTAATTTTATTGGGCATATGCAACTTTTAAAAATACATACATTTTATATAAAATGATCATTTATTTCTTTAAAATGCTATTTTATTTCTAGAAGAATGAAATTAAGCACCTTGGTGGCAAAACGATGACCAAAGTTGTAAATACTGCGCTCTACCACATCATGACTGATGAATTGGCGATGGAGTATTCATGGTCGGGACTTAAAAATACAGTAAAAATTAAAGACAAACTTGTTTGTAAAATTCTATTAGGTTTGTTTAAAAAATTATCATTTGAAGCTGAAGTGTTTATACCCTTTTTAAAAATATTTTATATGTTTTAGATGCGATTTGTAGAAGATACAAATTTGAGCTCATCGATTGCGAAAAACAAGCCATGAGGTGGCTGCAACACGCGAGCGATAGAATAAAAAATAAAAACTAGAAGACGTGCTAGTATTAATATTGCTAAGATTATTTTATTAAACTAACTTACATATGTAACTTAAAGTAACTTAACTACGTAATTTAAACTAACTTAACTATGTAACTATTATGTAAATAAAGTGAATAATTTATCTTCACAACATCTATTCTACATTCTTTGGTACTCATCCAACCAAAAGAATATACCCTACTACCTTGTTTCTCAGAAAATAGCGAAACAGAACTGCACTCGTGTCTCTGTCCATTATGCGAAATTAAGAGTGTTGATTATCCCCTCTTTCGAAGGGAAAGAACATTTCAATTTATGATTTGAATAACATTCATTTTCTCTTGCCGTTAATCACTTTTTAAACATACGCTATCATAAAATTCGTACTTTTTAAACAGATATAGTACTATGTAACATATCAAATATTTAATGGTACATTTTGACACGGGTGAGGAAGTATCATTTCGCACTAGTTCCGAACACTATTTTATACCACGAGCACCGAAAAATCATACCAAAGTTGTGATTTGCAGGTTGAATTGGTATAAAAATCCACTTGTAACATTTGTAATATTATTTAAAATATAATGTTCAAATTAAATTAAAATGAATTTAAAATGAATTCAAATTTTATTTAAAGGTCAACTAAAAAATTAATTAAAAGTGAATTGAAATTTTATTGTAAAGCTAACAAAAAAAAAATGAATTCAAAATGAATTTCAAAATATACTGAAAATGAACTACACTATATTAAAAATATTAATGAAAATGAATTCAAAATGAATTCAAAATGTACTTAAAATCTACTAAAATATATTAAAAATATTAATTAAAAATGAATTCAAAATGTACTGAAAATATATTAGTAATTAATTAAAAAATGAGTTCAAAATGTACTCAAAATGTATTCTCAATTCATACTTTATGCATTCTAATCGAATTCATTTTCTTCCAATACATACTTCGATAATATTCTTTATGAATTCATAAATAACTTATGATGAGTTGATAAAATATACGACGAGATTGTCAAACATAATTTGAGTTCATATGTAGTTCATTTTTGCTGACATATAATGATCAAGAAATGAATACGTAATGAATTCAATATGATTAGTTTTCTATATTCTTTATGAATTCAGGAAAATTTCATGTATTCATAAAGAATTCATTTGAATTGTTTTTGCCGTCTGGGATAAATATTATTATTTTATAGATTATACAGAAAAAACGTCTATACTTGCCTTATTTTATACTTTCATAGAAAGTTTTATATTAACAATATTATTATTGGTACAGTCATGAAAAAAATTATTACCATTTGCAGAGTGCTTATTGAATAGATGAGATTCGAATAAATAAAAGTTATTTGTACAGTCATGAAAAAAATTCTTACCATTTGTAGAGAGTGGTTATAAAATACTTGCGAATAAGCATAAATATAACATTAAAGAAAGTAAAGTCCAAGCTACGCACATGTCAATACTATTTAATATGAGTAATTATATAATTTTAACACTTTCACATTATTCATTTATAAATAGAACTGGTCATAATATAAATAAATTAATACCATAATTTATTATAAAAAATTCCACATTTATGATTACTTAAGAAGCATTAAACAATAAAGCATGGGTTTCTTCTTTAGCTGTAAATTTTATAACAATAACTTATATAGTATTATGTATAAAATACTTGCGAATAAGTATAAATATAACATTAAAGAAAGTACAGTCCAAGCTACGCACATGTCAATACTATTTAATATGAGTCATTGTATAATTTAAACTCTTTCACATTATTCATTTATACATAGAACTAGTCCTAATATAAATAAATTAATACCATAATTGATTATAAAAACCCACATTTATAAGTACTTAATATAGGATGAGCAACATTACCGCTGGATATATTTGAACCCGATGGACCTAATGGCATCATATGTGATATGATTCTTTGTGACCATAATGGTGAAGTATTTTATTAAAACATTATTTTAAAATAAAAGAAAATGTAAGTATGATTTTGTAAAAATGTCATGTTAAATAAAAATTTTATTTGTAAAAGTAATACGTACATGTCATAACTGTTATAGTCAAATATGATCAAAGTATTTTGTCCATATGATCCCAATATTTCCTGCGATAAAGTCACCCAGCCCATAAGTGACTTATCGACTAATAAAAGTTGTAACTAAAGGCACTACCTATGAATATATAAAATATTCTATGTAATTAGAAAATTTTGTATGCTTATTGGTACTTGGTCTCTTTAGCTACAGTTTGCACATGATTAAAGTTGATTTTGGTCCTCTTGTATAAGAGATCTACAATATTATTTAGTTCACTGGGTCCAAATATATTTCTTACGCTAAAGCCACCCAAGTCTTAAATCTATCAATGAACAACTGAATTGTGGATCTCAAAGGAGATATGCCTATAACAAAATAACAAAATGAATAAATATATAATTTAAAATATTTTAAAATGTATATTACACTATAACAGTGAGTGGTGGACAAAAAACCTCAATTATATGAAATAAAATAATGAATGTACAAACAATTTATTTAAAAATCGATTAAAATTTATAAACTATAGTAAAGCCATCCACATGTCAATACTCTTTCATATGGGAAGTGGTTTTATAACTATATGTGAATTCGCCAAGACCTGCTTGACGCGAAATTTCAGCTGAGTTCTGTCAACGGGGACAACATCGCCAAGACGTCGCCTTCTCGCGCGCCCTGTCGCGTCGCCGTCGCCATCGTGACTGTTCTTGCGGTATCTACTAATATCGAGTACACGTGGGCGCACTCGGCACCGGTCTCGTGTGAATTTGCTATCACGGGTCGGCGTCGAGAGCGTGAGCACGAGGCTCGTTGAACATCGTTTCTTCTTTTTCCACATTAAGCAAAATATCATCAATAACATTATTCTAATGTTGCAGGTATGTTACATGTCTCTATTATATTTACTTACTGTTGTGTCGGTACATTACAATTGTTATAATAATAAAGTTAATTCTATATTTTCAATTAAATGGATTATTTTTTAAAATGTAATACTTGCAAACAATTATACTAACATTCTAATGAAACATTTGCACGATAATATATTATCGTTCAAAGTTTCATTAAACTGTTATTCTTCATTTGTAAGCAGTATTAAACTGCTAAATAATAAATAAATTGAGTTATATATCAAGCAGAGCATATTCCCGGATTTTGGAAAAAATCATGTAATTGATCACAAGATTTTTTTCAATAGGGCATACGCTCTATTTGGTCATATTCAGGGTGGCGAAATACTATTATAGCACTCCGTGACATAAGTAGTCCATTATTGTACCGTGCAGTATCGCCCGAGCGATAGCGAGGGTAGCGCCTATTCGTGCGACTGCTAATCGCACGAATAGGCGTGACATGGCGGATTTATACAGTCAGTGCTATAAAATAATGTACGATACTTGTATCATAAGTCGTTCTTTACGGCAGGGCGTTAAGCGCAATCGCTACGCTCGGGCGTTTATACACGCCGTGCCGTAAAGTGCGACTTATATGCCACTATAGTATCGTAATGTACTATTTGTACTGAAATACATATTTTTATACTTTTATAAAATAAAACATTTAAAAATATATACATCTGTTTTATTTTTTCATTGAGTTTTATTTACATCTCTAATTTCATATTAGAAAATAAATTAAAACGATTAAATTAATTTAAACAATTAATTACAATAAAAAATAGTATTAATTCATTTAAAATTGTTAATGGAAACATGAGACTCACATGAGCCTTACATGAGAATTTGGCATGAGACTCACCTGAGAATCACGTGAGATTCAAGTGGGTCTCATATGAATTTTTTCAGCCGGATTGTCTACATCCATGTGGATTAGTTGGAATCCACGTGGATTCCAACAAATCCACGTGGATTTTTCAAATCGGGTTGGTTTCTCAGAATCCACATGGATTTCAAATAATCCACATGGATTATCCACATGGAAATCCGCGTGGATATTTTCAACAGGGTTACATACAGTCACATACTCACACGTACATTAAAATTGCAGTTACGCACTGATACATTTACAGTCATAATGTTTATCAATTATACAAGCACGTACACAGTTGTCAAAATAAAACTTATTTTTTAATGTTGAATTTCGGCTAACTCGCGCGATTATCGCGCCAGAAAATGGTCGATAAACTGGCACGATCTTCGCGCGATATTTTTCAATAGGGTTTGTTTCATGTTTGGTAGTAGTGCAGCAATAAAGTAGAACAAAGATCTTGCATATTTTGTTTATCACTTATTCTATTCTAACAAATAGTGAATTTGTTAGCGAATTTGTGAATTAGTGAATTGTTTGTGAATTTGTTGGCTAGTAAAAAATAAATAATATAATTATAGATAAAAATAATTATTTAATAAACGCAATAAATTATGCATAGATTAGCCTGCAAAAAATGTTTCTATTTTTTTAAAATACAATATTAGATTTGATGTAACAAAGATTCTAATTTTATAAGGTTATTTGCAGGTTAATTAAACATTAAAATTATTCATGGTTTTTGTGATCCCTTTAACTTGCGATGGTGTACTTAGGCGATGAATCACCGAGCCCGAACACCTGCAAATAATAAACGATTGTTAACCTCTTCCCTCTTCCTCTCGCTTTCTCGCGACACTTACCGTCCAAAAGGAGATTCCGCTGTGATGTCGTACGCCTGGGCGAGCTACGATGCTGAAAAAGGTTGGGAAGGGTATTGCGCTAAATAAATACTCCAAAACACTCGCTCCAGTTAATCTCTCAATTTATTAAGCTAAAAACCCTAACTACAATTAGCTAAAAGGTCTGAGCGCTCACACACACTGCGACAATTGCCTCGGCGCCATTTCCCGAAGGCTACGCGCAAATTCACTCTCTCTCTCTCTCTCTCTCTCTCCCTCTTTTACTCTCTCCAATCTTCACGTTCTAAATCGCCGTGAAAATCATGTGCGCGAACTTAAGGAATCGCCGCAATGCGATTCCCGGAAACGCCACGCGCGAATTCTCTTCCTCTCTCTCTCTCTCCCTCTCTCTCTCTCTCGGCGTTAGACGCGCGCACCCTCAAGAAGCATCACCGCGCGATGCATGATTCTTAGCCGCGACACTCTTTTCTCTCTCTTTCCACCGTCGCTAGACGCGCGCACTCTCAAAAAGCATCGCCGCGCGATGCTCGGTTGTCAACCGCGACCCTCTTCTCTCTCTCTCTCTCTCCACCGACGTTAGACTCGCGCACTTTCAACAAGCTTCACCGCGCGATGCTCGGTTGTTAACCGCGACTCACTTTCTCTCTCTCTCTTACTGTGATATTTTATGAAATGGTTAATGTATAACTGTAATTATTTTCCTTTTAGCGTATAGTACCAGCTGTGATATTTTCTCTAGTTTTATTTATTTATTTTGTCTTAATGAAGGGTCCTCGTGATTTTTAATGATTTTTATGTATTTTATTTTTATTTTATCCTATGGTTCTTTTTTATTATTTTTTTATTATTTTTTTTTTTATGTATAATTTATATATTTGTATCAGGTTGTATTACTTTTATTTTTATATATTTTTATTATATCTTATTTTACTGTATTTTATTTTAAGTTATACACTGTATAAATTCTGTATTAATTATTTTGCCGCGAAGGCAAATAAATCGTATCTATCTATCTATCTATCTATCTCTCTACTCTCTTTCTCCACGCGAAATGGTAAAATTCCCGCGACGCGATTCCGAGAATCGCCGCACGTTTGAACCTCGGTCCCTACACTTTCTTGCCGCGCACGAGGCTGCGCGGGAAGCGCGCCAGCCAAAAACCGCCGCAGCGCGATTCAAAGAATCGCCGCGTCCGCGAACCTCTCTCTCTCTCTCTCTCTCTCTCTCTCTCTCTCTCTCTCTCTCTCTCTCTCTCTCTCTCTCTCTCTCCACTCTCGCCACGCGCCACTCTCCGCTCTCGGGCCCGCTGTCCACGTACCTTCCGTCGCACGAAGCCTTGCCCTGGTTGGAGGGGTTGGACCGCCGATCTCCCAGCTGCTTCCTCTCGCTCTCCAGATACTCTCTTTCTCTCCACTCGCCGCGGCTCCCCCGTCCTCTCTCTCTCCAGTTCTCTCTCTCCTCGCCACCGCTGCTCGTCGTCGTCACCTCGACCTCTCTTGCTGCTCTCCCTCCTCTTCCTCTCGCGCACATTGGTAATCCCGGCTCGTTTCGCCCTTGTCGCCTTCGCTGTCGTCTCGACACTCCCGATTTTTCCGCTCGCGCCGTGCAGCCTCCCTCCGCACACGCGCAGCAGAACGGCGGGTTGCATCAGCCCGGCACGAGGGGCCTGATTGCGACTACGCCACTGCCGCCCGCGAGGTGCTGCCATCTTACACCTCGCCGCTGCACCGCTCACGCGCGCGCGTGATTCAAACTCGCCTCATGCTCCACTCTACCTCTCTACACTTTCTCTCTCTCTCTCTCTCTCTCTGTCTCTCTCCACTTACCTTCTTCTGCACCACGGAGCATTCCGCTATCGTTGGCATCTCTCATGGTCTCGCAAGTTGCCAAACCCGGGAACAAATAAAGAATATTCTCCCCCGTTAGCTTTCGAATTATTCAATTACCATTCGGCCGTCTGAATCGGTGCGCCGCGAGTCCAGCGAGAAGAAGAGGCATTGGGGCGAAAATACATCGTCACAAACTCCCCCTCCCTAAGACGGAATACTCCCCGAGATTCCGTTTCCTTAATCTCGTCTGTCTCGCTCCTCTCGCAGCGCTCCGGTCCAAACAGCTTCGCGTATGGAGTTTTTGACTTACCGGGGGGACTGCACCCCTCGCTTGATCTCCACCTTGGGCTCTGCCGGGTCGGCCTGATGTAGCTCTCCCACGCCTCTCCTCCTCTGGTGGCATGGCCGCCCCTACCCTTCCCTCAGTACCAGCCCCGGCTCTCTCTCCACTCTCCACTCTCTCTCCTCACTCTCTACTCTCCACCCTCCTCACTCTCTACTCTCCACCCTCCCTCTCTCTCTACTCCCCTACCCCCTTTTGTTCTCGGGTTCCGGGACAGGGCCCCGGCCAAAAACTCCCAGGAGTACGGCGCTCCGGATCTCTAGCGGAAGGTCGCGCAGGCGATCCATCAGCTGCAGCGCCTGTGCTACTGGGTGGTTCGCCGGCTGGACCGCCTCCGCTCGCTCCCCCGAACTCTCGGAGCGCCGCTCCTGGGGGCGTCGGTCCTCCGGTCCCGTCTCCCTCGGACTCGGTGGTAGTGGCACTTCCACCACTGACGCCACCGACGGGACCTGTGGCTCCACCCCCGCGGGCTGCCGGCGTGGAGGGGAAGCGCTCCTCCTCCGGAGCCTCTCCAACGGCCCGGGGGATGGAACGGCGGCGGCCGCTGTGGCCCGGGTTCCCTGCCGGTGGGAGGCCGAGAGTCGTGGGCCCTCCCGCCCGTACCGCTCTCTAATATAAGCGCGATGGGCCACCCAGCTGTTACATCCGGCCATTTTTCTGTATATAAAAAAAAAAAAAACAAAAAAAAATTATTTTTAGTCTTGAAAACGAAAATCCTAAACTCGAACATCTCGGAGTAAGGATACAATGTTTCCCTCTTCGCCGCATGCCGTAAAGTTTTTTTCTTCGCTTTCCCACGGCCTAATCTAAGGACCCAAACATCTGCAAGCGATAACTTTCCCGGCTGCGAGCACGCATTGGAATTTTCAGCCACCCGAAGACAAACAAACCGGGGAAACCCTGTAGATAAGAATGACGGCGTCTGTTCCCGTCTCTCTCCTTCCCAAAATTTGATGCAATCCACGTTTAGCCACATTAAACAATTTTTTATAAACCCGAATCAGTTCTTTAGTAACACCCTTGTAATATAATTAATTTAGTTTAGAATATAAAATAATTATATATCCATAAAATAGCTTTTACATTTTAGAATGTGAGTATATATATATATTAATGTCAATAAGTTTCTTTTAACTTAGTTAAAATATACTGGCTATAAAAATTATATAGACCAAAACTCAATTCCTTTCATTAAGCTCGTGCATAAGTTAATTATCTTCAACATATTCTATCCATATTAATATTTCTTGATTTATTTTGTACGTTTATGCAAAATATATATATAAGAAAACTTCCCACAATTTCCAAGTTCAATTAAGGATATTTTAAAATACAAATATCCCGTGAAAACAAGTAATTTCTGTTTTCTTCCCTGAAAAGTTAATTAAAAATATGTAGTTAATTGTCGCAAATGGCAGTCATAGTAGAAATTTAAGTAAGTTAGGAAGCTGATGGTTCTACTGCCTAGGTAGTAATTAAATAAAAACAAAAGTTTTTAAAAAATTTATTCCAACGTTTCGGACGGTTTATTTCCGTCCCTTTTCAAGGTCTATGAAAATACACACGAAATACAAGTTTATTAACATAAAAAAAGACACTAAAATTGATAAACACTCGCTTAACAGCACTTACCAAAAAAACTATATATACAAATATAAATAAGTGGACACAATAAGAGCCCACTAGTCAAAGTGAGACGGCGCACGCAATTTCCCAGTATTTATCATCTCTAGAGTATGTATAGTTCTTACCCCTCCTATACATACTCTAGAGATGATAAATACTGGGAAATTGCGTGCGCCGTCTCACTTTGACTAGTGGTCTCTTATTGTGTCCACTTATTTATATTTGTATATATAGTTTTTTTGGTAAGTGTTGTTAAGCGAGTGTTTATCAATTTTAGTGTCTTTCTTTATGTTAATAAACTTGTATTTCGTGTGTATTTTCACAGACCTTGAAAAGGGACGGAAATAAACCGTCCGAAACGTTGGAATAAATTTTTTTAAAAACTTTTGTTTTTATTTAATTACTACCTAGGCAGTAGAACCATCAGCTTCCTAACTTACTTAATTAAAAATAATATATTTTAATATCTCACCTACTTCCACAATAGGTTAGTCTATTATATATATTATTGTACGTTCTTCTGTACAATTTTAGTACTCCATTTAATATATATATATATTATGTTAGTCACCTAGTAGATTTATATTGATTTAGATAATTTATTCTAAAGCATGTGTTACATCTTGCCTTTTTTTTTAGCTATGGTTTCAAATATGTATAAAGAAAAAAAAAAAAAAAAAAAAATAAAGAAATATATACATAGAAAACCTAAGACAAAAATTTACATATTGAGAGCGTGGCGTCCTTTTTAAGAGAAAGCGACGCTCAACATAGCAGAAAAGGTTAGCGTCCTTTTCAGGGAAGCGTACCCCAGGTATAATTCTAAGAAGCGTGGCGTCCTTTTCAGGGAAGCGTGGGTAGCCATCTAAACTTTCACCAGGGAAAACTTCACTTAAGGGCGAATGTCCATCTTTATACTACCCATCTCGCAAAAATTTGGAAATTTTTCATTGTAAGAATACTAAGAAAGTTCATTTAATAATGTTATTTCTTTTATTTTAACAACTAAATTAAGACGCTATGTAAATCTAATATTTTTAGGAATTGTAGTTATCGTTTTTCACGCAAATCTTTGTTTAATTTAGGTTTTTCTGCTTTTAACTTTATAAGAAACCTTTTGCTGATGTTTAACTGAATTTCTTATGTATGCGGTACTATTAATTACATTATATTTAATTTATTGTTATAATAATTATGATGATAAATGAAACATCGTTTATGCATAATTTAAAAGCTTGTAAATTAAATATTCTTAGGGATATTTGCAATCGCTTTATAGGCAAGTATAAAATATGTTGAATCTTTCCTCTTTTTATGTCCATTATTTATGCTTAAAGTTAAATCCTTATCAATAATTAATGTTTGACCATTAAATAATTTATAAATATAATGCCACCTAAGCATAAACTATGTTTTATTGTTAAGAAATTATGTTTAATATACTTAAATAATGAGGACACTTCACAGTAAGTTTAAGATACGAAAATATACTTATAAACAAAAACCTTATTCACAATTGTATTACACATACCGTACTAACTTTAATTATTATATTTACCGTATCACAACTGTAAAAACAACTAAATTATGGAGCTTATTAGTTAATTAAAGCTTCTTAACCCTTTAAATTATAATTTTCATGTTTTTATATTTTAGAATCCATTTTCATTCTGATTTTCTTTTTATTTCAAATCAAAATCTAAGATGTACAATTATTATTTATTAAGTTATTTAATAATTTGTATTAGCCCCGCCTTTTTTAACACTTTCACCGATTAAAAATTAATATTTTAGAAAAATATAGGTTTTAAAATAATTTAGTTGTTTATTAATTAAGATTTATGCAAAAATTTGTATTAGTTATTAATATTTACTATTTTTAAATGCGTGCTGAATATCTAAAGCTAATTAACCAATCCTCACGCAGAATCTTAGAAAGAGGAGCAGTAGAACTTTCGGAAAACCAACCGTAACCAATCAGGTAGATTTAGGTATTCCCCTTTTATTACCTAGGGCGGTCTCAAAACCCGAGCGACCTATAACATCCTTCCACGTTTAAGGGAAGAAGCGTCGGCGTCTCCTCCTTAGCCCAGCTCGTAACGCTGCGCGTCTACTCAGCCTCAGTCACTCACCAGCAGTCACCCTGCAACAAGCTTTCATCACGCGCTCATTTTCACGCGTTCATTCACCCTCCAACGAGGTCTTTATTTTTCACGCGCTCATTTTCACGCGCTCAATCACCCTCAAACGAGGTCAAACATCCTCAAACGAGGTCTTTATTCACGCGCTCATTTGCACGCGCTCACTGACAACACAACCCTCAACCGGAGAGGTTCATTTTTTCTCCAAGTCATTTCGTATCTCAGTGTTTTGTTTTGTCTGAAATTTGCTGTATAACTTTATTACCGTGCAATGGTAATAAATACTTTACATTATAATAAATTAATTGCATAAATCTAAAAAGTTCTCTTGTCTATTCATTTATTTTAAAACCAACTAAGCAAACGACACTTGTTATTAAAACACGAAACAGGGACAACGGACCATCGAAAGCTGCTAAGGACTAAGGAAAAATAGTAAGTGAAATATTTCATTCGCTGTCATAACTTTTCTTTTAGTTAGCCTAGAGACTTTCCTTCCAAAATATTAACCCCATTTTGTGTATCTCTAAATCGTGATTCCGTTTAGTTTCCCTTAAAACGAAGTGTTTCTTTCTACAATCTATCCATCTTTTTAAAACTGACCAACTAGATATCCTGAGACTAAAAACTATATTAGGGAATCTATTCCGCAAGTCGCCAGTAACTTGGCCTTCCTTGTGGGTACATTCCCTAATCAAAATAAATCAGCTGTTTAAAACAAATTTCGGAGTGGAAAAAAAGGAAACCAAGAAGAGTAACCAGCAACACCACTGGTTATTGAAATTTTTTTACATCTTTAATTATTTCAACCGCGTCGCGCCCTTTTGCTGCCCATAACCCATCCCATCCTTCTAGTGTTAGTATCTAGCTCAATCCCGAGCTAGTAGGTTTTCGTTAGCCTAGGCTCTAAACTGAGCAAAATAGTTTGTTATAAAACTAACATGTTGGGTCTTCTTTGGTAGACCCGACGTAACACAGCAACGGGGCACACCGTCAGGTCCGCGCCCCGCCGACCGCAATTGTGGCAATACACACTCGGGGGACGCGGGCACTGGATGCAGGAATGGCCCACCCACCAACAATTATAGCAGGCCTTGGGAGGCGGGTTGAGCGCCGGGTTAGTGGGGATAGGGAGGAGCTCCCCGAACATGATCTCCGGGGTTTTCATGGGTAGCGCTCGTCTCCGGCTTCCCCCCGACCCAGCGCTCGTCCTTGACCCATTTCTCGGCCTCTCTCTCTCCACTCGCGACGAAGAGGGAGGCCGCCGCGGGGGACCCGGAGGAGACGACAGTGACCTTGGTGGCGTTGGCACGCCCGAGACATAGTCGCCTACCTCCAGCTGCCGCCGCGGGTTATACGGCATCGTCTTCTTCTTTCTCCTTCTTCTCCTTCTCTCTCCCAGCTCTCGTTCTCCTCTTTCCGCCGACGGCTCCCCGGCGACGCTTGCCCCGACGGGGATAGACGGAACCTCCTCCCGATCCCATTCCATGGGCTCCGGAGAGGTCGTGAGGGTCGGCACTGACAGGAATCAGAGTAGATACTCAGCGGGAACACCAGGTTCCCTATACTCCCACTCCTGCTCCTGGCCATCCGGCCCCGGGCGCCCTGGAGGGGACTGACGAGTGGAGGCTCCGTCCCTTCGCCCGTCATCGCCGAGCGCCCCGATCGGCCGCCAGGTAAGCAGCGAGCTCCAGCTCAGCCGCGCGGCTGAGTTGCTCCTCGGGGCTCCCCTCGGCTGTCGGCTCTACCGAGTCAGCTCTAGTCGGCGACAGAAGGGAGCCTCGTTCAGCGCCACGGGAGGCGAGTAGCCGCTGGGGAATGGCCCCCCGGAGGCGACACGACTCCAGCTCGTCGCTCACCCCGACGGCCGTTTCCTCCTCTTCTTCTCTCTCCGTCTCCACCGCCTCTCTCACTCTTCTCTCCACTCTCTCTCTAGCGACGTTCTCTCCACTCTCATCCTTTCCATTCTCTCTCTTTCCTGCTCTTCCCATTCCATTTTTTTAACTCTTCCTCTTTCTCTCTCACTATTCTCTCTTTCTCCCCCCCCCTCTTTCTCCACTCTGACTCTCTCCACCCGCTCTGCCTCCAACCGCATTCTTTCATCTCCTTTCCTCTTCCTCCTCTCACTTTCAGCTCGCTCACTCTCTCGTCTTTTATCCTCAATCCTTCTCTCTCCTTCCTCTCATTCTCCTTTCTCTCCTTCTCCCGCTCTTCCTTCTCAACTCTTTCTCTCTCCTTCCTCTCATTCTCTCTCCTTTCATGCTCTCTCCTCCCGCTCTCCACTCTCGCTCTCTCTCTCCGCTAATTCCCTCTCCACTTTCTCTCTCTCCACTTCCTCTCTCTCCACTTCCTCAGCCCAGTTCAAACGGGGCAAAAGCCGGGGCGGTACAAAAGACTGCACTCGACCCGTCCCCATGTCCACGATCTCCCCGGTGGGCGTCGCTCGTGACGTCTCCGGCAGCTCGTGGAATTCTGGGTACGGGGAGCGCAGCGCTCCCAACCCACCCCTCTTCGGCCACCCCCTCCTGGCTCTCATCTGAAACAACACCAAGGGATTAGTCTTTCAGTCGCGCCGGGACCCCAGCAGTTCGTCTCGGAACATAACGCTTTAGTTCGGAAACATGCACTTTCGCGATCCGGCGGTTCGCTGCTTCCCTTTGTCCTAACATATAAACGATAGGAGAAAGTATCTCGACCACTTCAAACGGGCCTTCATATTTCGGCGCTAGCTTCGCGTTGAATTTCTTCGCCGCGTCAGATAAATGATGCGCCTTCCTCAACACCCTATCTCCCACTACGAACTGCACCTCTTTCCTTCCCTTATTATAATGTTTCTCCTGTATTTCTCTAGCGCTATCGATGTAGCGGCCTACTAAATCTCTCAACGCATCCAAACGCTTCATTCTATCCTCCCATACTCCCGGATCGATTCTCTCCACTAATCTCTCACTCTCCACCTCTCGTCGCAGACTCTTAACCAGGCGCGGGTGTCGTCCGAAGTTCAGGAACGCGGGCGACACCTTGGTGCTCGACTGCACCGCCGTATTTACCGCGTGCCTGAACTCATGGACGTGCTGGTCCCACTACCGGTGGTCCGCTCCCACGAATGCTGAGATCATGGCTTTAAGTGTTCGGTTGCTACGCTCCACAGGGTTTGCCTGAGGGTGGTACGGGGGCGTGGTCACATGCTTTACCCCATACTCCTCCAGCATCCACTTAAAGAACTTATTGTCGAACTCTTTGCCATTGTCACTCAGCAAGTAATCGGGAGTTTCCCAGCGGAACAGGATCAGCTCCTCGGTGGCTCTTTCTACAGACCTTCCATCCGCCTTGCGGAGAGGTTTCACCTCGATCCAGCGAGTGAACAAGTCCTGGAAAACCAAAAGATAACGATGCTGGCTCTTGCTCGGCGGAAACTCCATTGTGTCCACCGCGACCACCGCCCACGGTTTCTCCACGATTCACGTGCCCATTAGACCTTGAGGTCCCGTTTGGAGACCTTTGAACTTCTGACAGGACTCACATTCCCTGACGAAGGTCCGCACGTCATGATAGACTCCTTTCCAGTAATATTCCCGGGCCACCCGATCATACGTCTTTTCAACGCCAAGATGGCCCGAGGATGGGGCGCAATGAGCATCTTCCATCACTCTTGCTCGGTGCTCCACCGGCACAACCAATCTCCATCTCTCTTCTCGGAACTCCACGGGATCCAGTAATGGATCCGTCCTAAATCTAAACAAACCCCCGTTCTCCACTCTCCACTGCTGATATTTGGCCGGAAATTTCTCCACTTCTTCCATCATTTTGAGATACCAGGGGTCTTTAATCTCATCGAACCCTGCTATCTCCGCCTCATCTGGCTCTTGCGCTCGTGATAGAGCATCTGGCACCTGGTGAAGCGTACCCTTGCGGTGAACTATGTCAAAATCCCATTGTTGCAGCTGCAATGCCCAGCGTGCCAACCTTCCTGTCGGCTCTTTGAGGTTACATAGCCACTTCAATGCACTATGATCCGTCACCACGGTAAACTTATAGCCCTCCAGATACGGTCTCAGCTTCTTAATTGCCCACACCATGGCCAGGCACTCCTTCTCGGTCGTGGTGTAATTCTTCTCGGCCGAGGTCAGTACGCGACTAACGTAGACGATGGGATGCTCTCCGTCTTCACTTTCCTGGGTTAGAACAGCCCCTAATGCGTAACCACTGGCATCACACTGCACCTTGAAAGGTTTACTGAAATCTGGTCGCGCCAAGTCCGGAGCCGACGCAAGCGCTCTCTTCAGTCGCTCAAACGCCTCTTCTTGCTCATCTCCCCAACTCAGCTCTCTCCCCTTTTTCAACAACTTCACCAGCGGTATTTTTAACCCCGATTCATCCTTGATAAAGCGAGAATACCACCCCAGCATCCCCAAAAACCGGCGCAATTGCCTGACGTTCTTGGGGGCGGGGTAGTCAGCCACCGGTGCCACCTTTTCGGGATCCGGTCTCAAAGCCTCTCGGTCGAGCAGAAACCCCAAGTAGGTGACTTGCGAGCAACAAAACTCACACTTCTCCCGGTTAACCTCTAACCCTGCTCCCACTAACTCCTTCAACACCACTTCAACCCAGTAGAGATGATCCTCAAACGATTCAGTGGCTATGATTATGTCGTCGAGATAGCCGAAGACATTCGGTTGCCTCTCGGGACCGAACAGCGAATCAATAAGCCGCTGAAACGTACTCGGCGCGTTCATCAACCCGAACGGCATCCGGATGAACTGCCACAGTTCTGATCCCGGCACCGAGAAGGCGGTATATTTCCTACTCGCCTTCTCCAAGGGGATCTGGTAGTACGCTTGTCTGAGGTCAATCTTCGTTAGGTACTTCGCCTGTCTCAACTTGTCCAGGATTTTATCCATATTGGGAATAGGATACGCATCTCGACGCTTCACCTTATTCAAGTCCCGGTAATCGACACAAAACCGATAAGTACCATTGGATTTCTTGATCATCACCGGGGCGCTGCTGTAATCACTGGCTGACCTCTCGATGATCCCCTCATTAAACATCCGCTCCACTTCCTCTATCGCCACTTGTTGCATCTTTGGCGACGTCCGGCGGGGATGGTGCTTAAAGGGTTTCGTCCCTTGCACATCTATCGTATGTTCCGTCAACGTCGTCACCCCCTTTCGCTTCCCTCCTTCGGGGTAGATCAACAAGCGATCCACCAATCTCTCCACTCTTTCTCGTTCCTCCTCCTCTAACTCGGAGATCCCCGCGCACTCTCCGTGAAAGACGGCGTTTCTCTCCTCGCCCGTCTTGGCGAAAGGTCTCCAACGCCCCTCTCTCACTCTCCACACTCCTTTACCTAGTTGCGGATCCACATTAAATAACTTGCAGAAATCCATTCCCAGTATAATCTCCTGTTCGAGGTTATGTAAAGCCTTCATGGGAAGAGGCGCCGAGTGATGATCGATTTCAAGCATCACGTTCAACACTCCCATGACTTTGGTAATTCCTCCGGTGACGTTCCGCACCGCCATGGCGCTTTCTTGCAACCTCTCTTGGAATCGTTCGGCAACGCCGGGGCCTACCAGTGATAGCATTGCCCCCGGGTCGAATAAGGCTTTGTAGGAGTGCCCCCCAGGCTTCACCATGACGAAATGACGATTCTCCCCGCACAATCCTGCGACTGCATTGGGGTCTTCCTCGGACTCCTTCTCTCCACTAATATCTGGTCTCTCTTCTTCCTTTCCTTTCTCCACTTTCTTTTCCTCTTCCCTCTCCACATCAATCTACCTGGGCTCCTTCGATGGTATCACCCCACGGGTGTTTCATCCTCTTTGACCTTTTTACCGACCAAATCATCCATTATCTCCTCTAGCCATTCATCGTCACTAGACTCCTCACCCCACCCCTCTGCTGGCAGATGGACTGGGGGTTCTAAGTCTCGTTGGTTCCCTTCACTCTTCTTCTCTTCACCCTTCTTCACTTCACTCTTCTTCTCTTCACCCTTCTTCACTTCACTCTTCTTCTCTTCACCCTTCTTCATTTCACTCTTCTTCACTTCACTCTTCTTCTCTTCAACCTTCTTCACTTCACTCTTCTTCTCCACTGGTCTCACCTCGCCTCTTACTTCTACTTCTATATCTCCCTCTATCTTCTTCTTCCTCCCTTTCTCTTCTCCACTTTCTCCGTCTCCACTAGATTTTTCGGCCTTCCGCCAGGGTCCCTGGGGAACAAGCACACTTAAGATACCTGTCCCCCAGCCTGCCCATTTCCCAACTTCGCTCGTAAGGGGGCACACTTAGGACACGTCTTGAAGGTGACATTCGGCGCGTCACAGTTTTGGCAGCTCACTCGTGGAGGCTGAGCAGGCTGATTACGGATGGTGCAGTTTCGCACCGTATGCCCCTTTTGCCTACACCAGAAACAGACCACTTCAGGACAAACGGAAGCCTAATGGCCCACCGCCTGGCAGAGGTTGCAGACCCCCATGAACGGCCTCTCCTCTCCTCCGGTAAGCGGGGCTTGACCAGGTCCAGCTGGACGCCCATAACTGCCTCTTGGAGGATCGGCTCGCGACTCTCCTGAACCCGAATTCTGAGCCGTAGCTCCTCTCCAACTTAAGGGATCGCCGCAATGCGATTCCCGGAAATGCCACGCGCGAATTCTTTTCCTCTCTCTCTCTCTCTCTCTCTCTCTCTCTCTCTCTCTCTCTCTCTCTCTCTCTCCCCCTCTCTCTCTCTCTCGGCGTTAGACGCGCGCACCCTCAAGAAGCATCGCCGCGCGATGCGTGATTCTTAGCCGCGACACTCTTCTCTCTCTCTCTCTCTCCACCGTCGCTAGACGCGCGCACTCTCAAAAAGCATCGCCGCGCGATGCTCGGTTGTCAACCGCGACCCTCTTTTCTCTCTCTCTCTCTCTCCACCGACGTTAGACGCGCGCACTCTCAACAAGCTTCGCCGCGCGATGCTCGGTTGTTAACCGCGACTCACTTTCTCTCTCTCTCTCTCTCTCTCTCTCTCTCTCTACTCTCTTTCTCCACGCGAAATGGTAAAATTCCCGCGACGCGATTCCGAGAATCGCCGCACGTTTGAACCTCGCTCCCTACACTTTCTTGCCGCACACGAGGCTGCGCGGGAAGCGCGCCAGTCAAAAACCGCAGCAGCGCGATTCAAAGAATCGCCGCGTCCGCGAACCTCTCTCTCTCTCTCTCCACTCTCGCCACGCGCCACTCTCCGCTCTCGGACCCGCTGTCCACGTACCTTCCGTCACACGAAGGTTGGACCACCGATCTCCCAGCTGCTTCCTCTCGCTCTCCAGATACTCTCTTTCTCTCCACTCGCCTCTCTCTCTCCAGTTCTCTCTCTCCTCGCCACCGCTGCTCGTCGTCATCATCCCGACCTCTCTCGCTGCTCTCCCTCCTCTTCCTCTCGCGCACACTGGTAATCCCGGCTCGTTTCGCCCTTGTCGCCTTCGCTGTCGTCTCGACACTTCCGATTTTTCTGCTCGCGCCGTGCAGCCTCCCTCCGCGCACGCGCAGCAGAACGGCGGGTGGCATCAGCCCGGCACGAGGGGCCTGATTGCGACTACGCCACTGCCGCCCGCGAGGTGCTGCCATCTCACACCTCGCCGCTGCACCGCTCACGCGCGCGCGAGATTCAAACTCGCCTCATGCTCCACTCTACCTCTTTACACTTTCTCTCTCTCTCTCTCTATCTCTCTGTCTCTCTCCACTTACCTTCTTCTGCACCACGGAGCATTCCGCTATCGTTGTCATCTCTCATGGTCTCGCAAGTTGTCAAAACCCGGGAACAAATAAAGAAAATTCCCCCCCCCCCGTTAGCTTTCGAATTATTCAATTACCATTCGGCAATCTGAATCGGTGCGCCGCGAGTCCAGCGAGAAGAAGAGGCATTGGGGCGAAAATACATCGTCACAAACTCAGATTTAATATAAGTCTAAATTAATTTTAATATTTATTTCAGCACTTCTACGGAAATTCACAGTCATTAACTGTCAGTTAGTCTTTAAGCTCATTTTATCAAAGTTTATTGCAATGGATAATGTGCATATTACAGAATCTTAATTGGTACTGGAACTCCTCTACATATCTAATTCATTCTCTAAAGGAAATTGACCTTTGTATTCTTATTTATAAATATCAAAAAGGTAATATTGTATTCAATTTTCTTAAGAAATACAACGATAATATTTTATTTTGAAGAGTATTTGTTTTATAGGAATGCACCCGATAAAATGCCTCGACGTCCAGCTGCTACCATTGAACAAATTTTTGAAATATTACAAAAGGAGATCATTTTCAATACGAATGGATGTATAAAAAAACTGATAAAGTGTGGAAGAAGGCTAGCTCCTTACTAAATAAAGTTATAGAAAGCTCAACACTATATTTTTATGTCACAAAGGACGAATGGATTAGGTTCTAAGTTAAAAGAATATTGGTCACAAAATGAATCGAATGAAAAGAACAAAAAAGATAAAGTTGAAGAAAAATTAATAAATAAATGTTCTGAATTAAATTTCCAAATCTGGTTTAGCGAAGAAGAATGGAATGCAATTGAACCGATAACTCAAGAGAATGATCCAAAAAGAAGAGTATTTCAAAAAGGATGGACACATATTTTTATAGAAAAAATTTGGTTTTTACAAAAACTGCCATGCCCATTCACCTTTAAAAAGGGCTATGTGTTAAAACGTGACGAGTCTATCAAATTTATTGGTTACTGCAGAGAATGCCAAAATTCTATATTGGGATTATGTGATGCAACTTCAGAGAACCACACGTTTAACATCAGTACCCGAGATTCTAGGAATATACGTCATTTTAAAAAAAGGCCATTGTCTAGCACCTTACGAGATAAAAGCAAACAAGATCTATTGCACGTAAAAGTACTCAAGCTTAAGAGACACGAGGCTCAAGTGTACATGAACTATGGTAACGTAGAAGGTCCTCTCGTCCATGGAACACCAGTTTTACGTAAAACTAGGCAAGAATCAGTTTTTCAAAAGTATGGAGTGAAACCAACAAAAAATGTAATCGATGCAATAGTTGATATGAAATTGCAACAAAGATGGTCTAATACAATTAAAGAAATTGGTGATTTTCCTTTTCATGTAATATTTTGGACACCAGAACAAATGGATTTCTGGAAACTTATTAATTCTCAAGAGAAGGTGTCAGTGTCAATTGATGCAGCTGGTCGTTTCGTCAAGAAAATCAAAACGTGTGGTGAAGTCACATCTCACATATTCCTGTATATTATGAGCATATCTATTGGATGTACCCTGGCGAAAAAAATCAAGTGATTAATCATATGATTTATCACTTGATATCTCACTGGATTTCTCACGTGATTTTTCACGTGATTTCTCACTTGACAATTTGGCACGATTTCTCACGTGATTAATCACGTGAAAAATCATGTGACAATACATATATCAGAAAATAATATATAACGCTTATTCGTTAATGAAACTTGTTTCCTCAATGGATAGCAAATACATCATCGCAGAAAAAAAGATACATAAAATTTCCGATCCAACCGAGAATCGAACTCACGAACTTTGGGTTCCTGCGTAGGCACGCTATCCATTACTCTATCACTCGCCTGAATAGTCTAGGCGCAGGCTATGATTTCGTAGCCGATTGAGTGCCATTGCTCTACTCAAGGTTTTTCTACGTATTTTTTCATCCTAATTACGAATTTTGAGGGTAGAAGTCCTGAAAGTGGTCAGATAAATTGTTATTAACAATTTAATTGTTTAAATCGTTATATCTTTAATTCTTTGAAAGATATCAAAATTTTGCTTTTGCAAAATTGTTGATTTTTAATTCAGAAATATGCTCGATTTTGAATTTTTAAGAAAACTTAATTAGAAAAAAAGTTATAGCAAATTTAGTGCAAAAGAGTCCTGATGTAGCTTCGCGCGGCCACTCTTTCGCTTGTATCTCCGGTTCTAACGAAAATTTTCAACTTTCAACCTTGCATTTTGAAGAGAAAATAATATTCTATTAAGCTACTTCATAATTATTATCTATAATTTAGTTTACATAATTATTTAAACGTTTCTAATTAAAAATTTTAGTAAAAAATGTCAATTTAATTTGTTTATAAGACTTTTTTCACTATTTGCACTAATTTTATCAAAATTTTTCTTTTGCAAAGTTGTTTGTTTTTCAATTACAAATACGCTAGATTTTGAATTTTTAAGAAAACTTAATTAGAAAAAAAGGTATCGCAAATTGAGTGCAAAAAAGTTCCGTTGTAGCTAAGCGCGATAATTCTTTTACTTGCTTCTGGCAAAAATTTGTTAATTTTCAGCTAAACATAAAACATTATTACATTAATTTATAATTATTATCTATAGTTTAGTATAAAAAAAATTAAACGCCACAATTTTAAACTTCAAGTAAATAATATTGATTTATTTGATGTACACGCATAAATAAAAATGACATTGATATTTTATCAAACAATCTATTATTCGTTTTTCAACGTATTTCCACATCTCAAGTTTAATCTGAAAATTAATGTAACAAAACCAAATATGCCAAATGTAAAATTTAAAATATTATTTATATATTTGAATTTGAATTACTGCGTTATATGCGATGCGCGGGCGCAGCGCTCATAAATACAATGATTAAATTAATATAATTTAGAGTTTTTAATTACATATTTTTATGAAGTTTTATTAAAAATAATCTTAGTAAAACATGTGTATTGATTTTATTAAAATATTTTAATTTCATTTAACAAATAAAATCGACATTTTTTACAGAAATTTTTCGGTTGAAGCGTTGAAATAATTATTGAAACTAAATTATAGATAATTATTATAAAGTAGCTTCATAGACTGTTATTCTCTCTTTAAAATGCCAGATTGAAAGTTGAAAATTTTTTTTTAGAACTGGAGATACAAGCGAAAGAGTGGGCGCGCTTAGCTACAACGAGACTTTTTTGATTTTTTTTAATAAAACTTCATAAAAATATTTAATTAAGAACCCTAAATTATATTAATTTAATTATTGTATTTATGAGCGTTGCGCCCGCGCATCGCATATAACGGAGTAATTCACATTCAAATATATAAATAATATTTTTAATTTTGCATTTGGCATATTTGGTTTTGTTACATTAATTTTCAGATTAAACTTGAGATGTGGAAATACGTTGAAAAACGAATAATAGATTGTTTGATAAAATATCAATGTCATTTTTATTTATGCATGTACATCAAATAAATCAATATTATTTACTTGAAGTTTAAAATTGTGGCGCTTAATTTTTTTTATACTAAACTATAGATAATAATTATAAATTAATGTAATAATGTTTTATGTTTAGCTGAAAATTAACAAATTTTTGCCAGAAGCAAGTAAAAGAATTATCGCGCTTAGCTACAACGGAACTTTCTTGCACTCAATTTCCGATACCTTTTTTTCTAATTAAGTTTTCTTAAAAATTCAAAATCTAGCGTATTTGTAATTGAAAAACAAACAACTTTGCAAAAGAAAAATTTTGATAAAATTAGTGCAAATAGTGAAAAAAGTCTTATAAACAAATTAAATTGACATTTTTTACTAAAATTTTTAATTAGAAACGTTTAAATAATTATGTAAACTAAATTATAGATAATATTTATGAAGTAGCTTAATAGAATATTATTTTCTCTTCAAAATGCAAGGTTGAAAGTTGAAAAATTTTCGTTAGAACCGGAGATACAAGCGAAAGAGTGGACGCGCGAAGCTACATTAGGACTTTTTTGCACTGAATTTGCTATAACTTTTTTTCTAATTAAGTTTTCTTACAAATTCAAAATCGAGTATATTTCTGAATTAAAAACCAACAATTTTGCAGAAGCAAAATTTTGATATCTATCAAAGAATTAATGATATAACGATTTAAACAATTAAATTGTTAATAACAATTTATCTGACCACTTTCAGGACTTCTACCCTCAAAATTCGTAATCAGGACGAAAAAATACGTATAAAAACCTTGAGTAGAGCAATGGCACTCAATCGGCTACGAAATCATAGCCTGCGCCTAGACTAGAAAGATTGCGGTCATTTTCACCTACATGAGCTGCATTC
This sequence comes from Torymus aiolomorphi, assembly GCA_036365515.1. Lineage (NCBI taxonomy): Eukaryota > Metazoa > Arthropoda > Insecta > Hymenoptera > Torymidae > Torymus > Torymus aiolomorphi. The sequence continues at coordinate 20,908,048 of CM070874.1, forward strand.
TCCATATTTATTGCTATTTCAATTTGATTATTTATGTAAAATAGCAATAGTTGGTAAAAATTATTTATTTATACACTATTTTAATAAAATGCGTAACTTATATTAAAACATTAATTAATTTAATTGGAATAACAAGCCATGGTTAGGGGGTCGAAAATCGATTTTTTTTTTATGTACTATTTTGATAGCAAATTTTCCGCTGAATACTATGCTTCCAACCGCATTTCCAAATTCGATTTCGTTTAGAAAATACAGCTAAAACCGTGAAGTCACTTTTTTGCATATTTAGTGATTTTTCTTAAATTATCCATTTTAGATATACTATTGTTAATCTTATATTATTTTATGCTTCACAGCATACAATACTGAATTTAGAACGTAAATGTACATTGACAGTAGGCAAACTTAACTCGAGGTATAAACCTCGTGTATTTTACTTTTACTCTACTTATACAAAAGTATAATACGTACAATACATATAGATGGTTTAAAATCTCATCTGTTTACGTTCTGTCAGCGCCATAGTCGTTGGGATTTAAACTAAAAGTGTTTTGAATATAATTGAATCTGCATTTTTCAATGCAATTTATTCAGTATTGACAAAAAATTTTCTTTTAAATAAAGCAAGCTAGAGGTTTGGAAATTTAGGAGTATCTTTAAAATTGTGTTGGTTATAGAAAATGTGAGGTACTTTTTTGAAAAAGGCTTTAGAAAAATAATTATAAAATAAAATTACAAAAAATATTGAAATTTTAATTAAAAAAACATAAAAAAATTAGATTTTTCATTAAAAAACAATTTTAAAAATTTTTTAAAAAAAAAGTAGCTCACATTTTCTATAACTGGTATAACTACAAAGGTACTCCTAAGTAACCAGACCCCTGCCTTGCTTTGTTCAAAAAATTTCCTGCGGCAATGACATGCCAGTTTCTAATTCAGAAGGGTTTCTTAATCTAATGGACTGCAAGACCAAAATCTTAAACACCTGGATGATGTAGTCTTAAATTATAGGTAATTGTATAACTTAATAATAAAAAAAAGTTTGAACTCTTAAAATTATATATTGGCTTTGTTATTAAAGAATTAATACAATAGCTTTTTTTTCAGGTTCAACCATGGCTTGTCCCCTTAAGAATGTAGGGTCGGTAAAGTAGAAATCAGGTAATTAATTTTTTTTTTTTAAACAAAATACCGAGTTATTTTTATAAAATGTTATGTATATAAAATTGTAAATAATGATCATTACATTGTTAAAAATTTGTATTACTTTTGAAAAAGTTATTCGAATTTAATTATTTAATATCTCAATATAAATTACTTCAAAATGATCAAAATTAAAAAGCAAATTAAATAATCAAAATTAAACAGCAATTAAATAAAAAAATATTAAGGTCGATCATTTATCTAAAATATCAAAAATTTCTAATTATTATTTATTTATACACTATTTAAAGAAAATGAGTAACTTACATCAAAATATTAATTAATTAAATTCGAATAACTTTTTCAAAAGTAATAAAAATTTTTAAAAACGTAATGTTCATTATTTACAATTTTACATTCATAACATTTTACAAAAATAATTCGGTATTTTGTTTAAAAAAAAAAATTAGTTTCGTAGATACCTGATTTCTACTTTACCGGTACTACATTCTTAAGTTATTCGAATTTAATTAATTAATGTTTTAATGTAAGTTACGCATTTTATTAAGATAGTGTATAAACAAATAATTTTTACAAACCATTGATATTTTACATAAATAATCAATTTGAAATAGCAATAAATATGGAGAATGCACCTTATGTAGGTGAAAATGACCACAATCTTTCAGGCGAGTGATAGCGTAATGGATAGCGTACCTGCGCAGGAACCCAAAGTTCTTGAGTTCGATTCTCGGTTGGGTCGGAAATTTTATGTATCGTTTTTTTCTGCGATAATGTATTTGCTATCCATTAAGGAAACAAGTTTCATTAACGAATAAGCGTTATATATATATTTTTTTTGCATTGTCACGTGATTTTTCACGTGATTAATCAAGTGAGAAATCGCGCCAAATCGTCACGTGAGAAATCACGTGGAAAATCACGTGAGAAATCCAGTGAGAAATCAAGTGATAAATCATATGATTAATCACGTGATTTTTTTCGCCAGGGTAGAATATACCCAATATTTCCATTCATATCTGAATATCAAGCAGCAATTTTTATTAAGCACTGTATTTCTCAATGGCTCGGATCAGGTGCTCCTAAACCAAGAGAAGTTGTAACAGATGGCTCGAGTGCTTTACAAAATGCTATTTGTTTGAGCATAAATAATTATTCTTACAAACAATACTTATTATCTTGTTAAAATTACCTCCTAGGAATAGAAAGCAATTTACCGTGGTGTTTTTTGCGATTAAATATTGTTCATTTGATAAAATCTGTATGTAGATGGAAGTGCTTTGAAACAAGTGATTGTAAAGTAAAAGATTTTTATTTGAGAATAATTGGATATTTAAGTAAAGTATCAGATATGAATGAGTTTAAAGTAATATTAAAATCAGTATTTATTGTATGTCAAAGTATAGGTGTCGATGATAACTCGAAAGTAGAACAAAATATGAAATATTTATTAGACCTGATAAAATTTCATAACTGTAGTTATTGTACAGAAGATTGTGTATGTGATTTTTGTGTCGAATGTAAACTTGATGATAGTAATTTTGACAGTGAAAATATAATAGATAATAACCAAGAAGAAGACTAAAGTAATTTAAAAAGTATTCAAAAAGAAATTTCAAATATAAAACAGGATGCACTTAATTACATTACTGAAAATGGCAGCAATGAGTTTTATTGCCCAAGTTTTGTGAAAAACTTCAGTAAATTATGTTCTGAATTTGTTGTATGAACAAATATATTGACTGACCATTTTAAATCAGAGAATACTGTAGCTACTTCAGGGCGATCAGAGTCACTTTTCTCTGATATAAGACATGTGACAAATATAAGTAGACCTATAACAAGTCATTTATTTTTATCTATTTTTATTGATTTTTTAGATGGTACTATAAAATTGGCAAGAGGGTTTATAGAAAATGAAAAACTTAAATCTCCAATAATAAAAAATGCAATAAACTTGAATGCGTCCAGACTTGCTGGACTCGAGCTTGATAATTCTATATTAGAATGTGCGACAAATGAAAAATCTAAAGAACAACATAAGGAACGAGGCAAATATCTTCAGCCGCGCCCTGATATTACAATTTATTATAACAGACCTGCAACTAAACCGATTAAAACAATAGTTAAAAATGGAATTTTGTGCAATCCAATGACTCATAACAAAGAGATGTATATTTACCAAAGTACATGTTTATTCGATACTATTTTGATATTAAAATATCAAAAAGCTATAAATGATTCCTGTAAAAATAAAACATGTTTTGGTGATATAATGTCACAATATATGTTGACTGGAAATGAAGAAGAGTTATACAAAAACAGACTGGAATTTTGTTTAAAATATTTCAACGTTGAAAATAACAAAATCTATTATAGACATAGGATTGGCCACTTAGTGAGTCAAGTATATAGAGATTGCACTAAAAATGTATTTTATTTGAAATTGCAACCAAAATCTAATACAGAAATGTTGAATATAAAACAATTTAGTTGTTATATTAACGAGTATATAGATAATACAACAGAAATTGCAGAATATTTCTATGTTGACGTTTACGACTATTATGAAAATTTTAAATGTGATTTACAAGATGTTCCTGTACAAATAGATATAACGAAAAGAAATTTTGCATTAGCCGGTGCAATTGCGTACGAACATTCAAAATATGATCTCAATTTTATTCACTATACAACATTTTGTAGAACTCTAAGCAATTATTGGTGCTTGAAAGATGATTTAGCAAAAAAGATTAAATATTTAAAAAACAGTTCAATTAAAGTTGCTATTTTAATGTACGTAGAATATTGATAAATCATTAGTAAAAACGTTTTTTCTACCGTTAATAAAACTAAATTCGTAAATTATTAATTTATTTAGACCTAAATTTCTTTCTCTTTCGCTAGTTTCTTTTAGTAGATATTTAGTCAATATTACAGTAAAAATATTTATTTTAAATTATAGTGCCATATTTTCTAATCAAGTTTTAATATGAATTTTTCGTTTTCATATTATCGTAGAATTTCTTTCGTAATTTAATGATTTAAAAATTATTTTTTTTATGTTGCTAACTCATGGGAGTTAAACTCAATTGTATAATTAGACTGAAATATCATTGTCAATGAGACATTTTTATAAAATTTATAAAAATGTTTTTGACAATAATAATTTTATGTAATTTTACGAAATTTTTGTACACTGCACCAGAAATATAGCGCCAGTCACCTATCGATGTTTTTTTCGATTTTACGAGAATTAAACATTGTTAAAATTTTTTGAGCGGTATTTGCTAGTACTTAATCGATTAGTTTAGTATAGTACTATCCCCTCTATCTATTTCAGCGGTTTAGATTGGTAGATAAAGTGATGTAACAGGGGCATTATGTAATTCGTTCATCAAATTAATCGATAAACGAAAGATTGCAATTCACAATTAGTACTGTGCTTTTAATAAAGTGTTACAATGAAACTAATTGCATTAAATCGATGAGTTATGTTGGGTGATCGAGAAACAGCCTTTGTCATCGATTTAGTTTGGTCAAAAATACAAAACAAAGGAAGAATTACAAATGTTACGCAAAGTCGCCTATCGACGTTTTGTTTCTATTTTACGAAAATTACAGGCTGTTAAATTTGTCGAAGCCGTATTTGCTTGTACAAAATTGATCAGTGTTGTGCAGTACTATCCCCTGTATCGGTTTCAGTGCTTCAGTTCGTTAGATGAAGAGAAGTGACAGGGGGATTATGTAATTCATTCATCAAATTAACTGATAAATGAAAGATTGCTATTCTCGCCTTCCACAGCTGAATCAAGTCGTGCCTCTCCTTCGAGCTAAACTTCGACGTTCCACCCTCCTCCGACAGCCCATTCTCTAGATTCTTAATTGTGGCGTGGACTCAATTTCAAAGACCTCATTCTGTTGGAGCTAACCAAGTAACCCAGAGTTGGAGGGAATGTGGAGTACTTTTACTGGGGTGATTCATCTTGACGTAACTTTCGCAATCCTTTTTCATCCTGCAATAACATTAAAAGAGTAATAATGAGTATTGATCAACTGAAAGTGCATTGACAAAAAACTTTTTTTTATTTTTGAAAAAAAATTTAAGTTAACGGTTGACTTTTGATGATGCGATGCCACTACCTTGTGCTAGAGATTTGCTTGATTTTTATTTGAAATCTAATACTTATATTATTATATTGGAATCTATTTACTACTTATTTATACCTATATTTCAAGTTACAGTTTCATTAGTAAGCAAAATGGAGCAATATAAAAAAATTTATTTTTTATGAGAAAATTCTTGACTATTTTTTGGAAAACTGCCTTTTCACTAATGAAGTATTAATAATGCAACAAGCGAATAAGTTTGTTATGAATAAAAAAAAGGCTTTCTAATGTATTTGCAGCCAAAAATATACTTTGATAGACAGTACTCAAAGTTAATAATTAAGAAATTAAAAGGAATATTATGAATTTATTACCTATGTAACATTCGATAATGTTAAAACATTTCTATTGATAGTTTCTTCTTCCCCTAGAAAATATGTTACACCTTCTTTACAATTTTATCAGAGCGTGATAAATTTAAAGCTCTGTCCCCTCCGCCTGGGTTCGTTCCGAGAGGACCAACAACATGATAATTCTTACACCTGTTTGTCGAGAATCATGTCTGTTATTATTTTCTATGTAGTTAGCTCCAGTTCGATAAATATCTGATATTTGTACATCATTCTCAATCCCATGACTAGTTTTTTTCTTCAATTTTTAGGGAAGACTTGTATCATTCATCTGTTTTTGACATTGCTGCAATGGAGTGATCATCACACAGTGTTTGACTTGAAAAGAGGTGGAAGGTTACATTTTTTAACTTAAATTTGATAACATAAATAACGAAGAAAGTAATCGTAGCATTGCAGCTTGTCTATGTAAACCAAGATTGTAATTAAGGGTCAAACCTGTAGCATAAACAATAGCAGCATTGCAAATAAGAGAAACTGAAACTTCTGCACCTCTTCGATGAAGCCAGGACCAATTGCTCTGAAAGTCACTGACGTCTGCGGTACAACACGTACCATGCCCCTTTTGCTTCTGTACCATATTTCAGTTTTGGCAAAGGGATGGCAATTGAGTGATAATTTGATGAATATAAAATGTAATTTGAGTGATTAATATAAACTTACCGAAATCAACGTGAAAATCTTGATACAAATATCTTGTTTAGAACTTGGACGTTTTTCCTGTATTTCTTTCCTAACATCTTCACCATAAATTAGCTTTTTGCAATTAATATCTTCAATTTTTTTAATTATATAACTATAATGCCTTCTTTTTATTTCTAAAATTCATAAGAATTTTTTCAGGTATTTAGGAAATGTCAAAGCCTATATAAAAAAATTACATAGTTACCAACACATCACTATTTTTCATTATTCCTCCTCAATTTTGAACTTTCTATAATATTACGCATCTTGGAAGGACAAGAGCAGTCTAGAGCTGCTCTAGCAGGGGTGGTCCTCCGATCTTCCGTACACGGAGAAAAATGGTGTAACAAAAATTACTATATTTATAGTAATCGTGGGACAGACTTAAATTATCATAAAATTTACTACAATTTATAATAAAAATTCCTATGTTTTGAGTAATTTTTACTATGTACATAGCAATTTTTACTGTAAATTGTAGTAAATTTTATGATAATTCGAGTCTGTCCCAAAGTTCCTATCGAACATAGTAATTTTTCTTACATTTATAGTAATTTTTCCTAAACATTTCTCTCAGTGTACATACTTGGCGGGCCCGACGGTTTGCAGTTCATGGTGTAAGGCATGGTCATTTTCATATAAATATTCATATGTTTAAAGATGAGATAAAATGTATAATAAATGGGTTACTTCTGCATATTAACTACTGATCTATGAATCTATCACTCTGTTTTTAAAGTACACACCCGCGTGAAAATATCATAATATGAGATCTCATAATACGTAAAATTGCACATGACATCACATATAAGATCTCATACGAGATATGCGATGTCTGAAATTCTCATATGAGATCTTATATAATATTTACACGGGGGAAAAGGATATAACATATGTTGCTTATAAAACGGTTAGTAAAATGTAAAGGACTTTTGAGTAGGCTATAAATTTATATGAATTTTTTATTTTATTCTCGTTTAAAAAGGACGGACACAAGGAAAAATATGTTTAGTAATCAAATATAAATCATGATTCTGCACATGTACGGATATGTTGTACTTAACGGCATCAATTAAAAATTAGAACCAATGTAATTATTTATGGTGGACTTATACGTATAAATATTGTTAATAAATTTATGCAAAAATTTAGTATTCTACATTTAAGTAGCCCACCGGTATACTGCAAAACGTCGGGCCCGCCAAGTATGTACGGGAGATCGGAGGACCACCCCTGCTAGAGCAGCTCTAGACTTCTCTTGTCCTTCCAAGATGCGTAATATTATAGAAAGTTCAAAATTGAGGAGGAATAATGAAAAATAGTGATGTGTTGGTCACTATGTAATTTTTTTATATAGGCTTTGACATTTCCTAAATACCTGAAAAAATTCTTATGACTTTTAGAAATAAAAAGAAGGCATTATAGTTATATAATTAAAATAATTTTCGCCCACACGGGCGTAAAGTACGTAGGTACTATAACGTTTTGTAGGATTCGAGTGTGTAAGCTATTGGGCCTTTTGGGAGTTATGTAGTACTTTATGCCCGCTGACTGAATAATTTTGAAGTTACAATGTGGGCGTAAAATGTAATTTTACAGGCGAGGTACGAAAAGTTCTTATGGCCGGTACTTGACTATAATTAATTGATTTCAGTACGTTCTTGTGTTTAATTTGTATAGAAGAATGAAGAAATTTGAATACATTTCTGAGAACATAGTCATACAGTTTTTCGGAGAATGGGTTTGCATTACTTGACTATCGATAATTGATTTCACAACTTTCGTTTGTTTGATTTGCAGTGAACAATTTGAATGTACTTACATATAATTTGTTGAGCATACATTGACTCAAAGAAGTAAAAGACTTTTTTACTATAGTATTTATTTGACTTCTTTTAAAAAATCATAAATATTATTTTATAGATTATACAGAAAAAACTTCTATACTTGCCTTATTTTATACTTTCGTAGAAAGTTTTATTAACAATATTATTATTTGTACAATCATGAAAAAAATTATTACCATTTGTAGAGAGTGCTTATGGAATAGATGAGATCAGAATAAATAAAAGGACTATAGACAAATTGTGTTGTTAGATATATATATATATATATATATATATAGACCTTCTAATTATTTTTTCATGCAATTCTAACTATTTTTATTATCCCCAATATTGCGTCGTGAATCAATTAAACTTAATATTTTGAAAAAGGTTTATTTTAATCAAAGAACCTCAATAAATTATTCCAAATAATGAAAAATATAATGAAATATAATAGTGAAAACTTACAGTGTAATTAATCCAGGCAACAAAATCTTTAATAATTTTACATTGCTTTTTTTTTTAATGTATTTATTATAGAGCATAATTTTTGTGTCCTTTTTCCCAAACTAATTTTGATTAATAATTTTTGATTTTCGATTTTCATTTGTCTTTTTTTTTTTTTTTAATCTATCCTTTTAATTGACTAATAATATTTCATCTTTTTTACAAACGATTAATAACGGCCAAAATTCTACATTTTGGAACATGCAATGGTATACTTTTGCTATGTATTTAAAAACAGACTAATAAACGCTACAGCTGCTCGGTATACGAGGGTCATTTGACAAGTACCTAGCCTCACCGCCAGATGGTGCCACTATCGCACCAGAAATACACTACAGTGCAGTATCTTCCTGTAAACGGTTACAGACGAAATTTCAGCCGGATCGGAGTTGTAGTTTATTTTTGAGAGCGTGTAAAAGCAAATGTGTCCGTTGATTTTTGAAAAAATGGAGAAAGAACAATATCGGTCGGTGATTCGATTCTTGTTTTTGGAAGGGAAATCGCGCAGTGAAATTAAAGAACGCTTGGATGCAGTGTATGGGGATGCTTCTCCTTCGATGGCGACCGTTAAATTTTGGTATAACGAGTTCCAACATGGTCGTACGTCGGTTTTTGATGATCCACGCCCAGGTGCTCCGAAAACAGCCACTACGGAGGAGAACGTGACAAAAATACACGATATCGTTTTGTCAGACCGCCGATTAAAGGTGCACGAGATAGCTGCGATAGTAGGCATCTCAGAAGAACGCGTGTGGCATACCCTACATGAGATTTTAGGCATGAGGAAGCTGTCAGCAAGGTGGGTGCCGCGTTTGCTGACTGCAGACAGCAAGCGCATCCGTGTGACCAGTTCAGAGCAGTGTTTGGAGCTGTTTAATCGCAATCCAAAAGAGTTTTTGCGTCGTTACGTGACCGTCGACGAAACATGGATTCACTACTACACTCCAGAGACCAAGGAGCAGTCAAAACAGTGGACCTTACCCGGTGAACCTGCTCCGAAGAATGCGAAGACGGTCCCGTCGGCCGGAAAGGTGATGGCCACTGTTTTCTGGGATTCTCAAGGTGTGATTTTTATTGACTATCTGGAGAAGGGCAAAACGGTCACAGGACAGTACTACGCTGAACTATTGAGCCGATTTGACGCCGTGTTAGAAGAAAAACGGCCCCATTTGTCTAAAAAGAAAGTGCTTTTCCACCACGATAATGCACCGGCTCACACTTGTGCACTCGCCACGGCTAAATTGGTCGAATTACGCTACGAACTGCTGCCCCATCCACCGTATTCTCCAGATTTGGCTCCGTGCGACTTTTTTTTGTTTCCGAACCTAAAAATTCGCTCGCCGGGAAGAGATTCCACTCCAATAACGAAATAATCGCCGCCACGGAGGCCTATTTTGCAAACCAAGAGAAAACATTTTTTTCAACGGGGTTAAAAAAATTAGAACACCGCTGGACTAAGTGTATTCAACTAAAAGGAGACTACATTGAAAAATAAATTTTATTTTTTGTAAAATTGTGGTGTTTTCATTTGTAGGCTAGGTACTTATCAAATGACCCTCGTACGGCAAATAACTTTCACTCTCTCGCCATGCTCTCGTTCACTCACCAAAAGGGAGTTCGGTCGTGCTGTTCTCGTTCGGGCGACGAAGACCCTGAAAATTGTGGGTGAAGGGTGCGCAAATAGAGCATGCAAACTCACAAATAATCTGTACTCTTTTCTTTATTTCCTATCCGCTTACAGGCTAACGTATTTCATTCAATTCATTCCCACCCTCTAGGAACGCGGGTTACTACACCCTCCCTGTAACTTTCCCGAATTTACGCCTGTAATTTCATTCGCGATTCCCCTTTACTTCACCCTCACTCTCTCTCTCTCTCTCACTCTCTCTGGATACGCGCAATGCTGGAAATGCGCGTCGGGACTAAGCTCGCAATCCTCTCGCACACTCCCCCTCCTTATATGTGCCACCTCAACAACCTAGGGTGAGGTCACGATCACTCGCAATCTTCCTCTCTCTATAGTGGCGTGAGGCGCGAAAAGTGCAAGCGCTGTCAAAAGATCACTAGAGAAAGAGAGAGAGGGGAAACCGCCCGTGCGGTCGAAAGTGCGAGACGACGTGGTTTCGGTCGTCGTAGGAAGTCAGTACGTAGCGAGAATTAGAAGTGATCGGTACTCCTCAAAATTATAGTCAAGGTACACATATATAGATAACTCAAACGCGCAGTTATAAATTTATAAGTTTTAACAGAAATTTTAACTATTATTGCACCTTGTACTCGGACTTTACATTTTCCCACTTTTTCGAGGACCTGAATCACTGCACACAAATTTTATCTGCTGGACACCAAGGATAAGAGGGACACGTTGACAGCTAAACATAGAGATCCAATATATCTATTCTGTAAGCTTTGAACATCTATCATATTTGGTGTGTATACGGGTGGTAGAGTTGTTTTCCTGCTATAAGAATATAATAATTAATTCGATTCAAATATAAAAATCATATAATTAAGATAGATTTTGAAATAAGAAAATTTTTATGATAGCTATAAAAATACATACACATACATTTATTCACAATTATATAAAATTTACATTATACTTATTGTAAGGTTTATACTTACATATGTTACCAATTTTTGTCGTTGAGTTAGTATTAATTTCAATAATCTCGAATAAACCTTAATTGATATAAATACCCTATGCATTCCCTTTATTGAGATTAAAGGCGTAGTGGCCCTGGAGAGAAAAGCACAATAATTAAATTATATGTTGATAATAATAATAATAGACTTTATTACTTAAAATTTTAAAAGTATCAGAAGGTTAGATATTTTTTACTCGGTAACAATTGTAAGTTAAATGGAAAGATATTATTCATTGATACATAGACGATTAAGAAGTGTCGCTTGATTAAATCTACGTTGATTTCTCTCTCTTTCTCTGGTGCGACTCTAGTTTGTACGATCCGAAGATGATTCATAGGTCCTTGCTATAATTAATTGACATCAATTATTTATTAATATAATTTAATTTAAATACTAATTAAGCTAAGCGCATGAATTATAAAAGATCTATTATGTTATTTGAATTATCATTAAGTTGCATTTTTAAGTTATTTATCTAAATTGGATCTTTATATACAAGGTAGCGATAATTCAAGATAAATCCGTGCATAATCTTAGATTATATTCTTTACTTGATTATATGGTTGACAAAGTTATAATTCATCTTTGTAAGTGAAAATAAGAAAGCGACTAAAAGGGGATAAACCACAGAATATATATATATATATATATATATATATATATATATATATATATATATATATATATATATATATATATATATATATATATATATATATATATATATATATATATATATATATATATATATATATATATATATATATATATATATATATATATATATATATATATATATATATATATATATATATATATATATATATATATATATATAAAATAATTGTTATTGTATAAAAACTCAAAATCTACTTTTTATATAAAATAATTTTTTTCTCAAAAACAAATGAAGATTCGTTGTTCCTACTGTCCGTTCAACAATTTGAATTAATACAAAAAATATGTTTCTCTGCTCGTTTGTATATCCTATATAAATATTTCTCGCTCCCTGCTCGCTCCGCTCGCCAACCCCCATTATTAGAGATAAATATTAATAATAATGAATGAGGATAATCTTCTATTACATAATATCATGAAACACTTATTTTTTCATTTAAAATTTCTGTAATGTTTTTTAAAGACATTATTCTTAACATTTATTAATTTTTAAAATACTAAGTATATTATATTTAACAAAATAATGCAGAATATATATGTAGTTCATTACGTCAGCTCTGATTGTATTTGTAACTTATTGATTATAAAATCCAGTAATATTTCAATTTTTGGCAGCCATTTTATATTTACAAAATCTGAGTTCAGATTCCTAATCAGGGATTCCGAAAACTCACTATATACAATTTTTAACAAACTCGAGTAAAATTTCAATTTTTGTTAGTCATCTTGGGTCCACCAGTTTGAATTAAAATTTTCAGCAAAATCCAATAATATTTCAATATGTGTCCGACATCTTAGATCCGCCATTTTGAATTCTGAAAATCTGAGTTGAGATTCGTAATCTAGAAATCCCCTACATAAAATTATTAGCAAAATCCAGTATTATTTAAATATTTTGCAGCCATTTTCAATTTTTAAAATCTGAGTTCCGATTCGTAATAATCGAATCCAGAAATCCCGTATATACAATTTTCAGCAAAATCCAGTAATATTTCAATATGTAACAGCCATTATCGATTGGCAATTTGGAATTCTGAAAATGTGAGTTCAGATTTGTAATCATCCAATCTAGAAATCCCGTACATACAATTTTCAGCAAAATCCATCAATGTTTGAATATTTGTCCTCCATCTTCGGTCCGCCATTTTGAATTCTGAAAATCTGAGTTCAGATTCGTAATCAGCGAATATATAAACCTCCTATATACCATTTTTAGCAAAAGCCAGTATAATCGAATCCAGAAATCCCGTATACGGAAAGAAGAATTCACAGCTGTAGCCCGTGACGCGCGAGAAAAAAATAGCGTGCCATATAGCATCGACGGATGTCGTGACATATGCCTCTATGACTGTGACTGTGGTCATTTCGATGAACGGTGCTCGCGTGACACGGCTGTAGGCCATAACTATCACTGAGTTCAAGCTTTAACGCGCACGGCGGCAAGCGTGAGTGGCACGTCTGACGACTGCGGCAGTCACCCCGTATAGCGTTGCCTAGAGACCATCGTTGACATGCCTGAATGTCGCGCCGTCACACGGTGGCAGAGAAGGTACCCGCTTACTCTGTTATAACTCACGGTCTATAGCTCTGAATGCTTCTTTCCGTGTATATACAATTTTCAGCAAAATTCAGTAATATTTCAACACGTGGCAGATATTTTAGTTTCGCCATTTTGAATTTTCAATATCTGATTTCAGATTCGTAATCAGCTAATTCGGAAACCCCATACATACAATTATTTTGCAAAATCCAAAATTATTTCAATATTTTACAGCCATTTTGCATTTTTAAAATCTGAGTTCATATTCGTAATCAGCGAATCCAGAAATTCAGTATATTCAATTTTTAGCAAAACAGAAAAGTTCAATTTTTGGCAGCCATCTTGGGTATGCTATTTTGAAGTTTCATAATCTGAATTTTGATTCATCATCATGCGAATCCAGAAATTTCCCATATGCAATTGTAAAATTCAGTAATATTTCAATATTTGGCAGCCATTTTGAATTGGCAAAATATGAGTTCAGATTCGTAATCAGCGAATCCAGGTGGGTTCCCTATATACAATTTTCAGCGAAATCCAGTGATATTTGAATATTTGGCCTCCATCTTCGATGCGCCATTTTGAATTCTGAAGATCTGAGTTCGAATTCATAATCAGTGAATCAAAATACCCAACATACAATTTTCAGCAAAATCCAGTAATATTTCAATTTTTGGCAGCCATTTTGTATTTACAAAATCTGATTTCAGATTCCTAATCAGCGAATCCGGAAACCCATAATATACAATTTTTAGGAAATCCCGGGTAAAATTTCAATATTTGGCTGTCATCTTGGGTCTTCTATTTTGTATTTTCAAAATCTGAGTTCAGATTCATAATCAGCGAATCCAGATACGCCTATATACAATTTTCAGCAAAATCCAATAATATTTGAATATTTGGCCTTCATCTTCGATCAGCTATTTTGAATTCTGAAAATCTGTGTTCAGATTCATAATCAGCGAATATAGAAACCTCCTATATACAATTTTTAGCAAAAGCCAGTATAATTTAAATATTTTGCCGCCATTTTGAATTTTTAAAATCTTAGTTCAGTTCCGTCATAATCGAATTGAGAAATCCCTATATACAATTTTCAGCAAAATCTAGTAATATTTCAATTTTTGGAAGCCATCTTGGGTCCTCTATTTTGAATTTTCAAAATATGAGTTACGATTCCTAATTGGCGAATCCGAAAACCCACTGTAGACAATTTTTAGCAAACTCGAGTAAAATTTCCATTTTTGTTAGTCATCTCGGGTCCACCAGACTGAATTTTCAAAACATCTGTTCAGATTCTTAATCAGCGAAACCAAAAATCCGGTATATACAATTTTCAGTAAAATCCAATAATATTTCAATATTTGACCACCATCTGCGAATCCGCCATTTTGAATTCTGAAAATCCGAGTTCAGATTCATAATCAGCGAATCCAGAAATCCCTTTTATACAATTTTCAGCAAATCCAGTAGTATTTGAATATTTCGCCTCCATCTTCGATCAGCCATTTTGAATTCTGAAAATCTGAGTTGTGATTCGTAATCAGCGAATCCACATACCCCTTATATAGAATTTTCAGCAAATTCCAGTAGTTTTTGAATATTTCGCCCCCATCTTCGATCAGCTATTTTGATTTCTGAAAATCTGATTTGGGATTCGTAATCAGCGAATCCAGATACCCCTTATATACAATTTACAGCAAAATCCAGTAGTTTTAGAATATTTCGCCTCCATCTTCGATCAGTCATTTTGAATTCTGAAAATCTGAGTTGAGATTCGTAATCTGCGAATCCACATATTCCTTATATACAATTTTCAGCAAAATCGAGTAAAATTACAATTTTTGTTAGCGATCTTGCGTCCACCAGTCTGAATTATCAGAATATATGTTCAGATTCCTAATCAGCGAAACCAAAAATCCCGTATTAAGATAATAAAAATTTCAGCAAAATCTAATAATATTTCAATATTTGACCACCATCTTTGAATCCGCCATTTTGAATGTTCTTAATCTGAGTTCAGATTTGTAATAAGCGACTCCAAAACCTCCTTACATACAATTTTCAACAAAATACAGTAATATTTCAACTTTTGGCAGCCATCTTGGGCTCACCAGTTTGAATTAAAATTTTCAGCAAAATCCAGTAATATTTCAATATGTGGCCGACATCTTCGATCCGCCATTTTGAATTCTGAAAATCTGAGTTGAGATTCGTAATCTAGAAATCCCCTAAATACAATTAGTAGCAAAATCCAGTATTATTTAAATATTTTGCCGCCATTTTCAATTTTTAAAATCTAAGTTCAGATTCGTAATAATCGAATCCAGAAACCCCGTATATACAATTTTCAGCAAAATTCAGTAATATTTCAATATGTGGCAGACTATTTCATTCCGCTATTTTGAATTTTCAAAATCTGAGTTCAGATTCCTAATTAGCGAATCTCAAAACCCCCTATATACAATTTTCAGCAACATATCTATAAGAGATTAGTTGTAGTGGGTAGGTGGAGGGGTATGTGGAGGGTAGGTGAAGGGGTAGGTGAAGGGGTAGGTGGAGAGGGTGTGGGAGGTCGTGGAGGTGGGTGGAGGGGGTGGAGGGGAGTGGAGGGGCAGACGCACTTCAAAATAACGTAAAATTTGAAAGAATTTAACGGTAAAAAGTGGAGGGGTGGTGGAGGGGGTGGAGGGGGTAGGTACCCATTTTTGCCCTTACAACTATATAATATAGAAAAAGATATATGTCGTTTATCGGTTTTGGAGAGTTTTTCTAGATATTATATACCGGTCTTGAAGAGTTTCTCCGGTTTTGAAGAGCCTCTTCACACCGGCAAAGATATATATGACCGGTTTTGGAGAGTTTTCGGTCATTTTCTAGAGTCTATAACCCCAGGGTCCATATTTCTTTAGTCACGTTAACATAGGCAACTCTGAGAAAAAGAACTATACCTCTCCAAAACCGGTTCACCCACATACTTATATATATATATATATATATATATATATATATATATATATATATATAAATATATGAAACGCTAGTTATGCAGACACTTTCCGAAATTTAAATAGACTTATGCAGACAGAGACCGACTTATGCAGACGTCAGCATAAGTAGAGAGTTTATTTCTTTAGTCACGCTAGACTTGTGCAGACACTTGTATAAACGGTACTACACTTATGCAGACAGGTCACGTGGTCTTATACATTGGTGTCAGCATAAGTCGATGTTCATATGATTATATATATATATATATATATGGGAGCGTCCAATAGAAACGGGCCACCGAGCGCGCGCGGTGCCTTTTTTCGCGTAAAAGGCGCTCTGTTTAACTCGTTCATAATCGTATGCTGTGTCTTTGAAAAAAAACCAAGGACCTATATCGATAGATTTTTTCCTGCTCTTTCCAATGGTGCCATTGTTTTTATTGCGAAACGCTTTCTTCCGGACGAAAACTCGAGTTGAATATTGAAAGCCATTTTTCTCAAAGTATATCATGTTTTTTTTTTTTAAATAAACTACACCATTGGAAAGTACAACTCTTCCCTGTTGAAAATATCCATGTGGATTTTACACTGATTTCCACATGGAATCCATATGGAATCCATATGGTATCTATACGGATTCCATATGGATTCCATGTCGATTCCATGTGGAAATCAGTCCCAAATCGTCCTGTGGACTTCCACATGGAATTCCATATAGATTTCTATAAAAATTTTTCTACAAACATTTGTAAAACAAAATCCGTATGGATTTCCATGTCGATTTCCATGGGGAAATCCAGGTAAAAAACGACACGATCCATATAGATTTCCACATGGATTTCCGTATGGATTTCCATATGGTAATTTTAATGTTTATAAACATGTTTATTTATAAAATTGTTATATTTTTTTTTACTAGGATACATATTTTTGACAACAAGTACTGTAGAATCTTTTCGAAGAATTACATAAGAGGAAATTATAGTTTATAATTTTTTATGCTTTACTGATATGGTAAAAAACGTATCCCTAGTAAAAAAATTTAAAAATTTTATAAATAAACATTTTTATAAACATTTAAATTACCACATGGAAATCCATATGGAAATCTATATGGATCATGTCGTTTTTACCTGGATTTCTCCATGGAAATCTACATAGAAATCCATACGGAATTTGTTTTACAAATGTTTGTAGAAAAATTCATATATAAATCTATATGGAATTCCATGTGGAAATCCACACGACGATTTGGGACTGATTTCCACATGGAATCCACGTGGAATCCATATGGAATCCGTATAGATTCCATATGGATTCCATATGGATTCCATGTGGAAATCAATGTAAAATCCACATGGATATTTTCAACAGAGTTAAGCTTCAAAACCCTATCTTGGAGAAGTTGGAGAAATAAAGGGTTTAAAAGTAACAACATGAAAAAGACAGCGCCGAGGGTCCGCGCGAGCCCCTCGCGCCCGTGCGTACGGCACGTTTAAGTGTACGCTCTATTCAAGTCGCTAATAATCGTGTACCAAGTCTCTGAGAAAAGAACTAAGGACATATATCGATAGATTTTTTCCTGCTCTTTCCAATAGTGCTATTATTTTTATTCAAAAATGCTTCTGTTCGGGATTAGTACCCGAAGTTTGTTATATAAATGAACAAAGTTCATTGTAATATTATACTAACTGTTACAACTAGATCCACAAAATTATGTCCACGCATTGGCATTGTAAGTTACAAAACATTTTATATTTACAAAAAAGAAAGGGCGAAATAGCACATCGCGTGTATTAATCCGCCCTTGAGCATAGCGTAAAAAGTTCGGGCAGCCACTGTCTTTTTGATCTTACTATTTTTGAACTTTTCATGTTTCAACTTAACAATATAATATTTTATAGTTTAAGACTTGTACTTTTGAAGAATATAATTCACTTTGAAGAAAAGACTGATATTTTATTGAAAAAATAGAGTTTAAACATTCAAATGGAATTTTCAACTAGAAGGAAGCATTTTGGAATAAAAATAATAGCACCATCGGAAAGAGCAGGAAAAAATCTATCGATATATGTCCTTAGTTCTTTTTCAGAATAGAGCATGCACTTAAACGTGCCGTACGCACGGGCGCGAGAGGCTCGCGCGGACCCTCGGCGCTGTCTTTTTCATGTTGTTACTTTTAAATCCTTTATTTCTCCGACTTCTCCAAGATAGGGTTTTGAAGGTTAAGAGTTGTACTTTCCAATGGTGTAGTTTATTTTGAAAAAAAACATGATATACTTTGAGAAAAATGGCTTTCAATATTCAACTCGAGTTTTCGTCTGGAAGAACGCGTTTCGCAATAAAAACAATCGCGCAATTGGAAAGAGCAGAAAAAAATCTATCGATATAGGTCCTTGGTTTTTTTTTTCAAAGACGCAGCATACGATTATGAGTGAGTTAAACAGAGCGCCTTTTACGCGAAAAAAGGCACCGCGCGCGCTCGGTGGCCCGTTTCTGCTGGGCGCTCCCATATATATATATTTATATGTGTTATTTCTGGGACGAAAAAATGTATATAACTGTTATTTCCGGGACGGACTGTTATTTCCGGGACGTCCCGGAAAAGAAAAAGGTAAATTTACGTTATTTCCAGGCCCGTGCTAGAGTCCATAACCCCAGGGTCCATTATTTCTTTAGTCACTTGTATATAGCAACTCTGAAAGAATAAACTATAGAACACTGTATAATCCCGGAAATAAAGCCTATTCTATTATATATATATATATATATATATATATATATATATATATATATATATATATATATATATATATATATCGTATCTCTATTTATAAATGTATATCGTATATCTATTTATAAATGCTTTTTTAACTAATGAATAATTCATGAATGTTGTCAAGAGAAAAACATTTCTAGGACCGTAATGGGATTGAAAATATTACAGTGAATTTAATATAATTATATAATTATATTCCATATTTCGGTAAGATTGAAAACTTTGTTTAGAAAAAAATTTAACTTTTATGATTTTAACAGTACAAGCGTTAATACGGGTATAATGCAATTTAAACACTGTAAAACAAAATGTATCTTTATTAAAAAATTATTTTTAAGATCCCTTAACGTTAAATACTAAAAAAATATTATCTTGATAATATAAAAAAACATGAATATTTTTAGAGAATTTTCCCAGGTAAATTCTTTGAATATAAACAATTTGATCATGAATTTCATAAACTAAAAAAATAAGCGATAAAATTTTCTTGAAAAATTTTATTGCATATACTTATTAAATTTCAGTAGTCATTCCTGCTGAAATTTGAATACTTTTTATTTGTTTCACTTTTAATGGTAAATATAAATCAAGATAAGCACTTCAAAATTAAAACTGAAAAAAAAAAGTTTTGTTTAATTCTCTTAATCACTGAAAAGTAAATAATTAAATTAGGGGTAGCTCACCCCTTACACATGTTTTTTTTTTAAACCCCGAAACAGCTTTACTATAATTTTTAAATTCCTTTACACCACATCAATTTTCAGCCAAAATTGGTTTATCAAGACATTGCTCTTTCAAAATAATGTGTAAAAAATTACATTTATCCTTATAAAAAATAAGGAATGCAACTCCTCAGCATTAAAACTGTGCCAAAATAATCGACTTTTTATAAGAAACCAATAGACGTTGGTTTCATTAAAAAATTCCGATTCCATCTCGAGATATTTAAAAAAACGGTTTTTGGGGGTGAACTCTAAGGGCGGTTTTCACCCCCTATGTCTTTCTCCGCAGATAAAACAAAATACGTGTCAAATATTTTTCGATGCTCTACCCATGTGCAAAGTTTCATGAAAATCGGAGGCCGACACTACGTATCCTTTCCTTGTTAGTATACCTTCATCGAAGGATATTGAGGCTGCGGCCAAATATGTTTTATTCGACAAATTTTTTTTGTATTCTTCTTCGAAAGCCCTTCAAAATGCTTTTTGGATCAATACTGGGCGAACAAAGGGAAAAAAGTTACAATTTTTTGAAATATCAAGAAAAACCCATAATTTCAATTTTTGATAACACGATTCATGAAACTGAATATTATTCATACATCTTATGGCATGGATCGTTCCACTAAATTTTGTTAGAGCATCAAATAGAACATTATAAATGCCTATTTTCAATAATATTAGGCTTACACAATAAACGATACCTAATTATGAATGAAATTATGTGTCTGTTGCCCGATTTCATTATGACAGCTTTATATTAATTAACCTCTACTCTTAAGCTGGTTCTCCTCGGACTCCCTAGTCAAAGCAGTGCTAAATGTAGAAGTTACCTAAAATTAAAAAAAACCATAGTTGTAATGTGATTTATTTATTTAAAATGATACAGATAGTCCATGTATTATAAATAAAGTGTATTTAACATGACTAGGATAACTTTTTTCACAAAATGGCGATTTTCTAGAAACTAGATATCGTCACTACAAACAATTGTTGATAAATCACTGGAATCTTTTTTGTTTCTCAACCGATTTTAGTTTTCAAGGTCTCAATTTGCTCCTTAAGAAATTTCGTGGGTACTTGCCGAAGGAAAAATTAAAAATTATTCAAAACTCAAAAAGTTATAGATAATTGTTCATAAATTCATGCACGTCGTTAAAACAAAATATTCTTTTAATTGGCTATAACTTTCTGAGTTTTGAATAACTTTTAATTTTTTCTTCAGCAAGTCCCCATGAAATTTCTTAAGGAGGAAAATGAGACCTTGAAAACTAAAATCGTTTGAGAAACAAAAAAGATTCCAGTGATTTATCAACAATTATTTGTAGTGACAATATCTAGTTTCTAGAATATCGCCATTTTGTGAAAAAAGTTATTTTAGTCATGTTAAATACACTTTATTTATAATACATTGACTATCTCTATCATTTTAAATAAATAAATCACATTACACTATGGTTTTTTTAAATTTTAGGTAATTTCTACATTTAGCACTGCTTTGACTAGGGAGTCCGAAGAGAACTACCTTAATATATTATATATCCATGCCATAAGATGTATGAATAATATTCAGTATCATGAATCGTGTTATCAAAAATTGAAATTATGGATTTTTCTTGATATATCAAAAAATTGTAACGTTTTTCCCTTTGCTCGTCCAGTATTGATCAAAAAAGCGTTTTGAAGGGTTGTCGAAGAAGAATACAAAAAAAATTTGTCGAATAAAAAATATTTGGCTACAGCCTCAATATCCTTCGATGAAGGTATACTAAGAAGCAGCCAATGAGAGACTTTCAAAAAGGGTCATAAAATAAATACTGGCACATTCTACTGAAAAAATGCAAACTTTTTAGCAATCAATGCTCTATACAAAATGTTTCAAGATTTTGAGTTAAAAAATGAATAAACTTGGATTATAACCAAAAATTTAAAAAAAAAAAAAGAATTTTCTGTTTCATAGCATTTTTATTTTTGCAAATATCGACCTAAAATTTGAGGAACTTTTTTTTTTTCAGAAAAAAAAAACAAAAAGAAAACAAGTTTTGAGTGATTTCAAAATTTTGAGCTGCGACTTCACCTGAAATATCCCATATATATGTGTATAAAAAAGCACAAATTATTGTAATATAAGTTACAGCTAAAGAGGATACCGATTTAACAATAAATTTATAACAATATAATATTTATTACATGGATTGTTTCATAATTCAAAGGTATGTGATGATAATTAAGTAGGACTTGTTCATGTCTCTGCAAACCATATATATATATATATATATACATATATATATATATATATATATCAAATTGGAAAGGACAGTTCAGATAATTTTAACTCTGGCGTCGCTCATTCCAATACGCTAGTGTACTGTGTAAGTATGTGTATGCAGAGGACCCAGGGTACGCAAAACCTATTCCACAGTTTTCACCAACGCCGATATCGTGGGTCGGCTTTGAGTAGCACGAGCCAGTGACTCGTTAAGCATCGTTAGCTCTTTCTCTTTTCCGCCTTTTGCTGTCATCGAGAAAATTGTAAGTACCGTACCTATTAAATACCATATCAATATAAATAATGTTTTCTCTACAAATGTTTCAGAACTATTATTTTTATAAACAGTGTTCAGTTGCTAAATATAATTTATTATAATTTACAACCTAAGTACACTGAGTGTGAGTAGTGATTTACTTATTCGCACACCGAGTAATGATCATGCACTGGCGCCAAAATTCATTTATATCACACATACATAGTCGTGGATGATCTGATATACGTACACATGTGCATGTACATACAAATATAGTCACATAATCACATGCACATTAACACTGTAGTCACGAACTGATACATATATACAGACATAATGTCTGTCTAATTACGAGGGTCATTTGACAAGTACCTAGCCTCACCGCCAGATGGTGCCACTATCGCACCAGAAATACACTACAGTGCAGTATCTTCCTGTAAACGGTTACAGACGAAATTTCAGCCGGATCGGAGTTGTAGTTTATTTTTGAGAGCGTGTGAAAGCAAATGTGTCCGTTGATTTTTGAAAAAATGGAGAAAGAACAATATCGGTCGGTGATTCGATTCTTGTTTTTGGAAGGGAAATCGCCCAGTGAAATTAAAGAACGCTTGGATGCAGTGTATGGGGATGCTTCTCCTTCGATGGCGACCGTTAAATTTTGGTATAACGAGTTTCAACGTGGTCGTACGTCGGTTTTTGATGATCCACGCCCAGGTGCTCCGAAAACAGCCACTACGGAGGAGAACGTGACAAAAATACACGATATCGTTTTGTCAGACCGCCGATTAAAGGTGCACGAGATAGCTGCGATAGTAGGCATCTCAGAAGAACGCGTGTGGCATATCCTACATGAGATTTTAGGCATGAGGAAGCTGTCAGCAAGGTGGGTGCCGCGTTTACTGACTGCAGACAACAAGCGCATCCGTGTGACCAGTTCAGAGCAGTGTTTGGAGCTGTTTAATCGCAATCCAAAAGAGTTTTTGCGTCGTTACGTGACCGTCGACGAAACATGGATTCACTACTACACTCCAGAGACCAAGGAGCAGTCAAAACAGTGGACCTTACCCGGTGAACCTGCTCCGAAGAAGGCGAAGACGGTCCCGTCGGCCGGAAAGGTGATGGCCACTGTTTTCTGGGATTCTCAAGGTGTGATTTTTATTGACTATGTGGAGAAGGGCAAAACGGCCACAGGACAGTACTACGCCGAACTATTGAGCCGATTTGACGCCGTGTTAGAAGAAAAACGGCCCCATTTGTCTAAAAAGAAAGTGCTTTGCCACCACGATAATGCACCGGCTCACACTTCTGCACTCGCCACGGCTAAATTGGTCGAATTACGCTACGAACTGCTGCCCCATCCACCGTATTCTCCAGATTTGGCTCCGTGCGACTTTTTTTTGTTTCCGAACCTAAAAAATTCGCTCGCCGGGAAGAGATTCCACTCCAATAACGAAATAATCGCCGCCACGGAGGCCTATTTTGCAAACCAAGAGAAAACATTTTTTTCAACGGGGTTAAAAAAATTGGAACACCGCTGGACCAAGTGTATTCAACTAAAAGGAGACTACATTGAAAAATAAATTTTATTTTTTGTAAAATTTTGGTGTTTTCATTTGTAGGCTAGGTACTTATCAAATGACCCTCGTACATACAGTCACACGCAAGTACGTACACTGTTGTGAAAATAAAAAATACGTTTTAATGTTGAATTTTGGTTTTCACTCGTGCGATAATGATAAAGGTGTTAAAAAAAAGTTGAACACATGTTTTGACGTATTTTGAATCGTAGAATTCAAATCTACAATAAAAAATAGGGATTCCTGTTAAAAAAAATAGATTTTAGCCTCACAGGGCCTTACTAAGGCCCTGGGCCAAAAATTGTGTCAGATTTTAGATAGCCCCTTTGATTTCCTGAAATATTAGCCTCTTCGAGTTTTTTTTTCTTAAACCTCTTACAAGGGGAGCACCAGGAGGAATGCGGGTCCTGGATTTGGCTGAAACTGTTATAGGCACATATTTGTGTTAAATAATGAGACATTTATCTCAGGGTTTTTGTGGATGGGCTTTTTGTTCAGAGATCCAGGCTATTTTATGTCTAAAATAAACTATTTCTGAATAAAATGGGGCCTGTTTCTTTAGTTATATCTTTACGAATATTTCGGTTTATAAAAGGAGGCAGAAAAAGCTTTAATTGAAGCGTTTTCTCCTTAAAAAATGTTGATTTCACAAAAAGTTCTAGGCTGTCAGAAATAGAATAAGGAAATAACTGAAAATTTCATATGTTTTTCAAGCGGGTGATATTTTAAGCTATCTTTTTACTCTATTTTGGATAGCCTATAACTTTTTCAGAAATCGACATTCTTTAACGAGAGAAAGCTTAAATTAAAACTTTTTCTGTCTCTTTCCATAAATTTTTATTCCATTTACATAGCCAAAATATTCGTAAAGCTATAACTAAAGAAAGGGACCCCATTTTCATAAAAAATAGTTCATTTTAGACATAAAATAGCTTGGATCTCGGAACAAAAGGCCCATTGAGAAAAACCCTGAGACACGTGTGTCATTATTTGTGACAAAGAAGTGCCTCCTATAGTTTCAGCCAAATCCAGGACCCGCATTTCTAGTGTACCCCTTGTCAGTTTTAGAGTCAAAGTCGTTTTCGAAATACATTATTAGTCCAAAAATGATATTGGGCCTAAAAGAGGTTAAAAATGGTGTTAAAAAAAAGTTGGACACATATCTGAACGTATTTTCAACCGTAGAATTCAAATCTACAATAAAAAATAGGCGTCCTTATTAAAAAATAGACTTTAGCCTTACGGGGCCTTACTAAGGCCCTGGGCCGAAAATTGGATCAGTTCTTTAGATAGCCCCTTTGATTTCCTGGAACTCTTCAGTTTTTTTCTTAAACTCTTAAGTTCTTTTCGAGATATTCCAGTGTCTAAGTTAAAATGGGATATCCTGTATATTGTACATAATTTGTAATCCCTGTTTGTACTATTGTTTTTTAAACGAAAAATTAAAAAATATATTGTATGTATCATGAGATATCAAAATTTTAAGGTTGATTTTCTCATAATATTGTTTTTAATAAAATGAGGTCACTGCCCGTTAGGTTTCAGATGACCCTGCGTGCAGATAGATTGACTACAAATTTGAACTGACAAGGAGAGGGTCTAACTTGCGGGAAACCTATTTTAGCGAGCATTGGAGAGTCGATTTCTGGTACCTAAAAATGAAACTCAGTGCTGACAATTTCATCCAATGGGCCCTTTTTCTTGAGATATGGGCAATTTAATCTCAAATATCCTCTATTTCGTTAAAAAATGACGTCTCTTCCATTGAGTGTCACATTGCAAATTTAGGATACGGAAACAAGCAAAAAGATTATAAAAGTAAAAGTTAAAATTTAAGCCCTGATTTGTTGAAAAATATTGATTTTTCAGGAAGTTACAAGCAATCAAAGACAACGTCCGAAAATGGTTAAAAATATAATCCCCATTTAATCGGTTAAAATGAAGACAAATTTTTAACCATTTCCTTACGCTATCGTTGATTGCTTGTAACTTCCTGAAAAATCAATATTTTTTAATGAATCAGGGCTTAAATTTTAGCTTTTACTGCCTACTTTTATAATCATCTTAGCTCATTTTCTTATTATAAATATTTGCAATGTGACAATAAAAGAGACATCATTTTTTAACGAAATAGAGGATATTTGAGATTAAATTGCCCATATCTCAAGAAAAAGGGCCCATTGGATGAAATTATCAGAACCGGGAGTAGTTATTGTGGCACCATGGGGCAGACAAACCAATCCCCCACCACCACACCCTGGTGGAGGGGGTATTATACATCCCCTCCCCACCCACCAGTGTGTGGTGGTGGGGGTTTGTGTGTCTGCCCCATGGTGCCACAATATTCAAAATTCAAAATTATGATTTAAACTTAACTCTATGATTTCAAAATTTAACTTTACAATTTAACTCTATAATATTAAATTCTATCTGTAAGAAACTAAGTGGTATTTTAGGATAGAAGTATGAAAGGTAAGTAAACACAAGTTTGATACATTTAAATCTTTTTATTCATTAAAAATATAATATTTTCTAAATGTAATGATACAAGCTCATATATTAAAGACATAACGTCATGAATAGGTATTGATATCGGTATATCATTTTTATCATTAATCATTATTTCATCATAAACTTTATCAGAATCAGGTATGCCGAATTTTTCCACATAAGTTAATAAATCATCCTTAGAAAAATGTGTATATTGTGATGATTGCGATTCTTGCAATTTTTCTTGAAATAATGACAAAGTGTATTAATAATATATTCTATGTTACATGTTACATCTAATAAAAATCTCACTCTCACACGTATACAATGTTTTAATATTTTTAATCTATCAAAAGAAACTTTTTTAAATACTAAACTACGCCGGTACTGTTTCTTTGGTGTTTGATCACCTGACGTCTGCGAATCTTCTTCTTCTACAAGTTCAATTGCCTTATCGCCATAACTCATAATAAGCCTTATGCTAAAACGGCTAAAGGGCATCTTTTTATCCAGCATATCACCATCTTCAGTTTCAAAGAACTTATCAATAACTGGAAAAATTTCTTCAAATAAACGCCAGTGAGACACAGTAAATGATATACCAACAAAGTCGTCACCACTAAGACGGATGATAGGTAGAAATTCACCACCAATTTCCTTATTTTCTAGGCCAATTGTAATTTTCTTAGTATAAGATTTGTTTAGTCCGTACACCATTGGCAACAGTTGATGACGACAATGATATTTGGAAACACTTTCTTGACCTGCCATTGTCTTGTATTTACGCTTGCCTTGACCAGCCATTCTTGTGTATTATTTTCAGCAGGAGTGATCGTGTGAACTAATGAATAGGTTGTGGTAGACGCTCTTTTTTATACTATTCATTCGGATGGTGGAGGGGTTTTCTATTGGAAGGGTAGGATAGTAGCGGGATGTGTTAGTAGTGGAGGGGTTGGTAATGGTAGTGGGGAAATGTGCCCCTATACAATTTTGAAACATAATTTCTAACAATTTGATCATTTTTGTGTAAGTTACAAGAAAAGTTTTCGAGAAAATGTCCAATTCCAAGGCCCACAGTCATGTAATGTAAAAACATGAAACAAAAATAACCACATGTATCTGAAGTTTCACTTTGTAGTTGTCGTGAATTTCATCGAAATTTTATAACATTTCTCCGAATACGGTTTATATGATCGGGTATGTAAGGAGATACACCAAAACTATCAAAGTACCAGGCATCACCGTTTTTATTGACGTAAATTGCCACCCAATGCAAGCCAGGTTTATCGTGCCTTTGCGTGTTGAAAATAAAAGCTGTCGGTCTCGTCCAGACCAGGGGAATTTGATCTGCCGCAAAGACCCCCACAGCGTGAGTAGGAATTCGAGATAAAATCCGTTAAATTTGTATATTGTTCATCACAGAGGTTAATAGGTGGTTCAAAGATAAACTCTTCACCAACAGCTTCAGTTTTACCACGTGTTTTCAGCCACGTTTTTAACTTAGAGGCATTATTCAAAGCACAACTAAACTTTGAAAAACCGTATTTTAAAGAATGTTGCATGTAGTAATTACCAGATGCTGTAAGTTTGTGAAATGGTGGACAATCTTCCTCAAACTCTAAATTTATAATGTGTCGTGTAGTGATTTTTCGTAAAATCGCCACTTTCATGCCACCACGAACATAAATATTGTTTGCTCTCTTGCAAATTTCTTCTAGGTTTTTGAACAAGACTTTTTCGGAAACACCTTGATCAAGCCAGTCCAAGCCGTGATGGTTTCGTGATAACCAATCGTTTTCTTTTCTAGCCTCTTGACATAGTGCAGTTATTTGTCTATTCGGAGAAACAAACCAATGTCCTGTGAAATTTTGATTTAATGAAAGAACTGCCACTTCTTTTGGTACCGGACGGTTTTTATAATCTTTGACACACTGTATATCTACGACGATAAACATCTTCATAGTTTTGAACAAATCAACGTCCAATCAACGACTGACATATCAGAAGCATTTCCAAACCATTAACCTTTACCCCCACTACTACTACTTTCTCCCACCATCTCACCCACTATAGTCCACGAGAACTTGACGTGACGAATGAATCTCAAGTATATTTTCATATTCAGCATAAATTATACAATTTACTGTACTGCTTAACGGATCATCAAAACGAACATCAATTCTCACACTGCCATGTTTTACTAGATTCCAATGTGTGTCTTGATTTGCTGATAAATCAGGTGTTAAATCGAAAGCGAAAAGGCAATATCCATTGGCATAAGCTTCGCGTGAAATAGAATTACCCTCATTTAAATAATGTATACCTGTACCAGAAAATAAAGTATGATATGCATCAACATACATATTATTCGTTTTAAAATCAGGTTGTAATGGTTTAGACAGTACTTGTACACCATCAATGTAGAGACACAAATAATTTATATTGAAATTTTTAAAATTAAATGGATTGAGACCCTTATCACCGTTAAAAGCTTTATTTTCTACAAAACCAACAATAATTCTTTTTGGTAATTGACCTAAAATGACATTATGCAATGTTTCTCCATGAATACCACTATGTATTGTAATAGCTTTTACTTCTACACGTGTGAGGGGATATTTAGCTGTTGTTTTCGAAAGTGCTTTTTCGTGAGCCAATATAATACTTGGACTAAGTCTGACACGACGTACAAAGAGAGCAGCTTCGGTTATTCGAGCGGTGTAGAGTCCTGTCGGGTCCATAGGACAAAAACTATCTCGTGATCGTACGAGCCGCATACGTACTTCGACACCATTAATTAATAATTTGTCTTGATTGAAAACATCACAATGTAAATACCCAATCATATCTATGTTTTTCTCATCGCCCATAAGGATTCGGCGGTTTGTAAGACCCTCGTTTTCGTCATCTGTAGCATCCATTTTTCCAGGAGTGTCGGTGTACCATAGTGCACTGGTGAGATGAGATTTTTTAGCTGCAGACCCATAGTTTAATAAAGTTTCAATGTATGATCGATAAGCGTAGGCGTTATTGGGCGGGGAAACAGGTTTTTGATTAAAAAACACATCAACTTGATTAAATATCGAGTGCATAAAATTATTTACAGGACCAACATTTTTCAAGGTACGAGGGGTGTTCAAAAAGTAAGTTTCCCTAGTCTGCCGTTTTGCCCCAGCGCCATCTAGCGAGCTGGGACCGAATATAGTTTTAGTTTCGGATATACCGATAAGAGCGGAACCGGTCTTAGCTACCGAAAAAATTTTTTTCATCAGTACCGGCTCGGAAACCATGGAGCTACCTGTGAAAAACGTGTCCACCTGTGAGTTGCGTGCAGTTATTCGTATTCTGCTGGTAAGGTTATGGCCACAGTTTTTTGGGACAACGAAGGTGTTCTGTTGATTGATTTTCGTGAATCCGGTACCACGATAAATGCAGATCGTTACTGTGAAGTGCTAAATAAACTTAAAAGTGCCGTTAAACGAAAGCGTCCTGGAAAATTATCGAGAAAAGTGTTGCTTTTTCACGACAATGCACGGCCTCATTCAGCAAAAAAAACACAAACCTTACTGGAAAAATTCAAATGGGAAATTTTTGATCACCCACCCTACTCTCCAGATCTCGCACCAAGTGACTTTTTTCTTTTTCCTAAATTAAAGGAAAGTTTGGGTGGCCATCACTTCAATTCAAATGATGAAGTGAAAGACATCGTTAAATTATTCTTTAAAAAACAGGGCACGGATTTTTATAAACAAGGTTTGTCAAAGCTTGAGAACAGATATAAAAAATGTATTCAAGTCCAAGGGGACTATGTAGAAAAATAGTTTATAAGTCAAACAATAAATACATATGTTACTTTAACCTAAAAATTGTGTTTTGCTTTTTTCCCGGAGCAGGGAAACTTACTTTTTGAACACCCCCCGTATTTTTATCTATGGTTTCAGGAGGTGTTACTGTTTGTGCGATAGTTACACGAACACTAAGCAGAGTATGTGCAAGGTCGATATATTCACTAGTTCCCGGTATAGAAAACTCTATTGGCGACCCTTCAGTTAGCGAAGATATTGGCTTATATTGAACATAATTTGAATTTTCAATCGTTGTTTGAGTAGGGGGTACACTAAATAAATTCACTTCAGATTTAAGACATGCACACGAACCACTATGCAGAAAAGCCATTACTCTTCAAAAATATTTCGTGCAGTACGTTTTTCTTTCAAAGTTTTCCTTTTATTTTTACAGTGTTTTTTTTTTAATACCAAATTTTTTATTTGGTTTAACTTTCGAACGTTTTCTACTTTTGGTGTTAACTGCATCAGAGTTCTTAGTCAACTGTTGTTTCTGGGCCCGACGCTTAGTTTTATATCCTGAGCCACTTATCAGATTATCCAATTTTTCTTCGGCTTTTCTTTTGAGATTCTTTCCTGATTCTCGAATATTATTGCGAAAAGATTCTTTAAAAGGTTTTTCATGTGTAATGTCATCTAAAATATTTACACCTGTTCGTAAAGCCTCTTTACCAACAGCTTTTCCTAGAGCTTCCAACACCTTTTCCTTTTTGCATAGATGTATCTATTGTAATATAATTATTGAATGGATCGTGGGCACTTTGGTTATCATAAATTGTTTCAAAATAACCCATCTTATGCTGTTCTCTTAAAATGAAGTGTTACTGTCAACGTACCGTAATCGAATGCTATAGGGTTTCCATCTTGGTCCTTTATATCTATTGTGATCGATTGAAATGACGTAGATAACAATGGAATATAGATTGGCGTGATAAAGTTTTTAATCTCAATGCTACCATATTTATACTCGTTCATATTAAGAGGAACTATGCGTAAAAGAGGTGTGTGTACATCACCTGTAATGTAAGGTTCACAAATATCACTATACACTCTTATTATTGATGGTAAACCGCTAATAAGATCGGTAGGTCTTTGACCGGTAACTGTATCTCTAATTTTTTCAAGATTATGATTTTCAAAGCCAATAATTCTCAAGAGTTTTTCAGACAAAATTAAACTATGAAAACTCGTGTCACAAGTATCCTGGCAAGTTCGTTCAATTTCTATAAACCCTCCACGTTGTGCTTTGAATTGTAAGTGATTTTTTATGTTAGGTAAATTATTTATTTCTTGTAAAAGATTTTCCATATCTGTGTAAATTCCTGGAGATAAGTGTGCAATAACATCATTTTCTATTGATTCGTGTCTCAAATCATTTGGTGAAAACGACTCAGTTGTTTTTACACAGACCATACCCTCATAGTTATCGAGCGAAATATGTTGAAATGTGTGGGGTATCTGAATCTCACATAGAGCTACAGACCACTCACCGTGTAAATAAATATTTTAAGGTAGCTGTGTGGTAAAATGTGTTGTTTTATTTTCAGGAAACACATACATGCTGTTGTTACTAGATAATACTATGTAAAATTGTTCTCTCATTATATCTTTTTTAAATTGTTTGCTGAAACCCAGAAATTAAATTTATCGGGATAACCTTTCCAAGTTACAAAATATTTTTTGTTTTGCCCTTTACCTTTAGTTTTAAGAATCTTATCTATTTGAAATGATTGTGTATTCAAATCTTTTTGTACTCTAGAAAGTTCTTCTTCGTAGAAAAAACCTTCGATTGGTTCACTGTCAAGATCTTCCAAAGTATAAACAGGCGGTTGGCGTTTAGTAGATATATGTATAATTCGGAATAATTCCAAAATCCATCCGCTTTCATATGCTTTCTTGAACACTAGTTTGGCGCGACTGACACGTACTAAGTCACCCACCTTATATTTAGGGTATCGAATACGGGTCGTGTTGTATCGTTGGGCTAGGTTTTGGTATGCTTTTACGGCATTGTATAAATTAACTTTAGCAGGAGTCATTTTAGTACCAGAATGCCAAGAATTATTGTAAGCATCAACAATTTTTTGTAAAATATCAATATATCTGTACGTATTTGTATGAGTAAAATATCGCCATAATCGACCCTTCAACGTTCTGTTAAACCTTTCAACCACAGCTGCTTTAATATCAGAATTTCTAACTACACGATAGTTTATACTGTTCTTTTTCAAAACTTGTTGCATCTCTTTGCTGAGAAATTCTTTACCTTTATCAGTTTGAAAGAGCATGGGGTGTTGTCCTTTACAACGTGTTAAAATACGTTCAAATGCTGTAGCGACACTTTTCGATGTTTTGTTACGAATAGGTTCAACCCATGCAAATTTTGATAAAACGTCTATAACCACAAGTAGATATGTGTTGTCATTGTTATAGGTTTTTAATGATCGTAAATCAGCGAGATCTCCTTCCCACACATCAAAAGGGTTACGAATGCCATAAGACCTATGCGGAAAATGACGGCGTACAGGTTTATGTAGAGTATAAGCATCCTGACTTTCAAGCCATTTGATAATTTTTTTGCGATCGTGTTTTTTACCAATTGTTTTTAAAAGGTTGTACGCACCAGCATAGGCTGGTGATTTCGGTGGTCGATAGAAAAAATTATTTAACGTTTTTTCCATTTATCTTATTCTTAAACTTTTTTAGTTTCTTTTTTACGTTTCTTTTAATTATTTTTTTAATGTACAAAGAAAACTTGTCAAAAGTTATTTTACTTATCATACAACAAGTTGTGACTAAAGCCACACCTCTCTCGTTAGTTGTAGCTGTTTCAGACAATAAACGTGCAAAGGCACGTTTAGCCAGCAAACAATCAGCTTTGCTACGATCACTACTGTTTGCATATGCTATATCATGTTCACGACAATAATCGTCAAGTGGGTTGATACCTTTCTCACCTTTCTCTAACCTCTCGTTTAGACGTGTACCAGGTCCACAAAAATGGTATCCTGGAGCATGTATTTCAAAAGGTAAAGAATTGATTAAATTATCTACAAGACTTGATTCTGGGTGTGTGATCAAATCTTCTTCAATGTTTACTCTAGGCGATCCCATGGAAGAATACGAACTTTTGTAACGTGTCTAGGTGTTTCTTGGGGGTGTAATCTTTTTTCAACTTTCTTGGTGTTGCTCTATTGGCTGGTTTTTCATTTGTTTCTTCACTATTAGATTGTTGAGTTTCTTCGTCGTCGTCGTCACTATCAGGTTGTGGTGAAGAAACAAGTTCCCAAATTTTATTGTTACCAATAAATTCTCGTGGTATATTTGCTCTGCGAAGCGCTTCGGTAAACTGCCTATAACCACTTGACAACGGCTGTTTTCTATTTCTCAGAGCATCGTTAATCAAATCTACTATATTTCCACCTTTTATGACACTGCCATCTATGGTAATCTTACCAAGATCATCCCATGTGACATCACCAGAAGCAGACAATCGCAGTAATAACTGTTTTGCTTTAAATCGAAGCGTTGATGGTACACTGTTTATTATGTTATCATCTACTTTTCTGCTATCTACATTGGTATCTTCGTTATTATTTACTCTGCTTACTTTATCGATATCTCCAGGGGTGGTTACGTCGCTCATGTGAAACTTTTTTGCACCATCATTTGATTTATAATACATAAAACGGTCTAATGCTTGTTGGTACATCGCATATTTTTCACGATCATCTTGAATTGATGTCGAATTTATAATTTCGCTCATTTCTTTGTCTAGTCGCGACGAAGGTGTACCAGGTGTTTGCATAGTAACCAATTTTTCACCTGATAAACGATGGTGTAAATTGTTTATACTTTCTTCAGGGATCAAAATCATTTTTCTTGCATGCTCCATAGTTTTATCACAGGTACGAAGATGAGTGGTAAACAAGTCTGGTATTTGATAATCAACTTTTTTTTATTTTTCAAACTTTGCGAAGAATCAGTTAATTTTCTTAAGAATAAAACGTACTTTTTCAATTTATTTTTATAGTTTTTGTTCAAAGGCACGTTACCACGTAAAATATTTAAGCCACATTCGCAAATGAGAATAACAAGTTTTTTATCTGTTTCGCGTAATAAAACACGTCGTTGACTTTTATCAAAATGAAGCAGAGATTTTAAAGTATTTAAATTTTTTTGTCCAAGACGCTTGCGTCTACTCGAACCCATTACAATCGTATGACTGGTATATTATCCCCAAGTTCGCTACCTTTTATAGATTTCTTGGGAACATAAACATAGTGATATTTATCAAACGGAAATATATTACTACGAAAACGACAATTATCAGGTGTATCTTGGCATAAGTCAAGTAATAAATAGGAGTGTGCTTGTTTAGTTGCATCAAGATAAGTCTCTTGTAGAAATTGTGGATTTTCAGGACACACTTGGCGAGCTAGATACTGTATCTGAGATTTATCTCTAGGGTTTTTGAAAATAACTATATAATTAGAATTTAACGAGATTTCACGCTGGCCCTTATGGAAAAGGTTTTGTGTGATGAATATTACGCTTAAATTATTATGATGACTACCCTTGGTAAAAAGATTGGCAATAACGCCACACCACCACCACACCCGAAGACTCCCTCATCAAGTCGTCTATAATTATCAATTTTGTTCTAGGATCGTCGACAAAGTCTGAATTTTTTGGTAAACCCTCGTGAAATTCGACACCATCACTCAGTTCTTTATACGTTGATTGCCATTCGGAATAGTAAACTATTATTCGGTCAAAGTGTACGTTACTCATACTATCTATATGTTTTAAAAAGTTTTTAACAAACACGGTTTTCCCACATGATGTGGGACCGCAAACCATAGATGTCCAAGGATGTTTCCACCGTGGATCCATGACAAAAACTGTTTCGTTAAAGGAGATAATATTTTTTATAAGTCTCGAGGTTTGTGGTGGCGGCGGCGGCGGCGGCGCGCGCGTGTCACAGCTTTTTGAGAAATCAGATTGCTGATGAACCGACAAGCTAATTTGAAGTGACAAGCTAATTTGAAGTGACATGCTAATTTGAAGTGGTAAGCTAATTTGAAGTGATAAGGTAATTGAACTAACAAGCTAGTTTGTAGCTACAAAACTTGTGATAAATGTGCTCAACGAGTATCAAAAAGCTTAATGTGAATCAATAAGCCTAATGTGAATCGAAAAGCTTGATGTGTTATATCAAACTATTTAATGTACCTCTTGAACCTTTCGCCACTGCCGCTACCACTTTCGACAGATTTATTTATGCTAACTTTATTACTTTAAAATAGAGATAATTAAGAAACAAGCAGATTTTTAATTGAAATATAATTAATTTATTACGGTCATATACCTAACGTGTCAAAGGTAAGGAAAAACAAGATTGATATTTTAATACATTTATTGATTAATATTTTTGTTCATAACATGATCAATATCCTTAAACTGTAAAGATGCAAGTTCATACATCAAAATATAGGCATCATCTATTAACATACTTAAATTATTTTTTTTCAAGATTTTATGTAACTTATTAACATTATGGGTATAAAATGTGCTTGTTATAGAATGTATATCATAAAATGTAAACTGTGTATATTGTGATAATTGATTTTTTTCTTGTAATTTCTCTTTCGTATAGCTACAAATTTCATTAAATACATATTTTATATCTTTGCACGCATTTAACAGATATTTAATCCTATTGTCTACGTTTCTAGAGATGTGTTTAAGCTGATCATAGATTGTTTTATTATACACCAATCTTGATTGAAAGCATATCTTTGTTGGTGGATCACCGCTATGATTTTTCTCTTGTGTTTCGTCTATCAGCTCAAAAGCTTTATCAGAAAAACTTATCATGAACCTTATGCTAAAGCTGGTACCACAAGATATTTTTTGATCAACCATTTCGTTTCCTTCAGATTCAAAGAATTCGTCAATCCTGGGAAAACTTTCTTCAAAGCAGATCCACTCGGTATGCGTAAGTGGTATACTCGCAATATTTTGACCACTTAGACGAACAACAGGTTTGAAATCACCACAGCCAATAACATGGCTTTCTAGACCAACTGTAAGTTTCTTACAGTACGATTTATTTAATCCATACAGTATGGATAGTATTTGGCGACATTGGAACTTAGAGTTTTGATTACTATTCTGAGCAAAAATTTTTCAGTATTATCATGCTTTAGTAGGATCCAAGATTAAAATGACAGATAATTAAAGTACCCCTTTATATATAAAGTATCCATAAACACTCACACTCTAACAACCCTTCCTAATCTTTGAGAATGTAATCATTTCTAGATTGAGTGTGTGTGTGTGTGTGTGTGTATGCGCGTGCGTGCGTGCGTGTGTGTGTGTGTGTGTGCATGTGAGTGTGTGTGTGAGTGTGAGGGTATGGTGTTATGAGTGTTAATAAACCATTAAATTAATTATAGGTATAATGATTTATAAAGTTTAAGTATTTTTGCTTCCTCCTAGAGGAAGCTTTGTAATAGTAAAAAAAAGTTTATGAGATAATGTGTTAGTAATGTTATTTAGCAAATTTGGAATAGAAAAAGACTATTTTTAGAAAATGTCCGTATGGATGTGTGTGTGTGTGTGTGTGTGTGTGTGTGTGTGTGTGTGTGTGTGTATGTGTGTGTGTGTGTCCGTATACGCTGATATCTCATGATCTACTCGACCGATTTTAACGGGAGAGTGATCATTTTTTTAGATTTTGCTTCCACAATTGGGGTCAATATTCTATTTTTGTAAAATTTAATTTTTTTATAGCCATTTTTAAATTTTCAAAATTTTTATTTTCGATTTTTTTAATATTTAGAACAAATATTGTTTATATATCATGAATTCTCTATATGTAGGATAAAATTATCTACAATTTGAAAAAAAAGTCGGTAGCTATATTTCGTCATAAGTTATTGATGAAAACGTAATTTTTTGTAAATAGGTTATATTTCGAAATTAAAAAAAGATATTAACATGAATATTTTTTGGTTATAAAGGATATTAAGTACTATAACTTACTAAATTTTTAGGTTCTTTTATTCATTATTTTTTGAGAAAAAAAATAATTTATAAAAAAGTTATTTTTTTGTCGTTCAATAACTATAGTAAAATTGGCTGAATCACTTTGAAATTTTTTGTAGGGGTAGATTTTGTATACCAATCGAGTGAGTTCTTTGGGCAAAAGGATTGATCCATAAATTTCGGAGATATTTAAGGTTAAAATTTTTTTCAATTTTTTTTTAATCGTAATTTCTCGAGAACGGCTCTATGTATCTAAATGGGGTGGGTGGCATTCGAAAGAGAATTAAATTACCTATATTTTCTAAAAAATTAATTCTCTAGCTATCACGGTTCTTTTGTTATTCACAAAAACGTAAAAATTGAAAAATGAAAAAAAATGAGTTTTATATGTTCAACTATTACAAGATTAAAATTGTCTAATTCGCTTCAAAATTCATTGTAGAGGTATATTATTGATAGTTCTCGGATGAGTTCTTTTGGTAAAATGATTGGTTCATAAATTTCAGAAATATTTGAGGTAAACACAATCAAAGAACAACTTTAGAATATTTTTTTTATTTTGAACCAATGTACGACGAGAAGCCGTTGACAGTGGACTTGAAGAAGAAAAATTTAATGAAGAATAGAACTTGAAGAAGATAATTTTCCATTCATATAAGAATAAAAATCACAAAGAAATAAATTGCAAATGGAACCTCAATGAATAGCCATGAAAAAATTACAAGTTAATATTTTCCATAAAATTTTTCCAATTTTTTCGTGAAATAGTATATTACACACCTAGGCAGTAAAAATAAGAAATGAACCTCGGCTTCGCCTCGGCCGACAATTACACGTGATCTGAGGCTTTCTTTTTTACTGGCCAAGGTCTGTATACTATTTTTCTGCTTGACGGCGCCGGAAAGCGGCAACTTCGTTTCGCGCAGCGGCTGGGAAGTTGGCGCTTTCCGGCTGGAGGACAGAAAAATTTATTTTTCGAATTTTAATTTAATAAAAGGAATCAAAAAATTAGTTTGAGGAAGGACATTATGAACCATATAAAAATCATTCCTAAAATAAGAAACGACAAGCATTTTACAAAATTTTAAAAAGTATTTATTATCATAATGAGATATATTTAAAAATACTGATAAAGAGGTCATAGGTTTACAAGAAAATACGGTATTTATTTTGATGTGTTTTTATTCAGCTTCAATTTTTCAATTTCACTTTTTAATTCATTAATTTGATTCTGTTGCTGTTCAAACTTCCGCTCAAAATTTTGATTTAATAATAATAAATGTTTTGTAATTTTATTTAATTTTTTACATAGATTATCTTTTTTTCTAAGTAATTTTTCTGTATGATGCACATTACAGTCAAGAATAAGTTTTATGTATTTGTTACTTTTTTCTAAGTCATCTAAATTTTTTAAATCTCTATTTATTGATTCAACAGTATTGAATAATAAATTTTCATTGGTCCAATGATCTTCGTCATATGCTTCGAGAGTTTCGACTCGTTCAATGACATTTAAAATTGCCATATGTGTACGAGTTTCATCGAAGACCATGTTGAAATCAGGTATCATCTAACAAGTTATTTTCCATTTTTAAATTCACCTTGTCACAATATTAACAACTTAAGAGAGAGTGGTAGTATTTAATACTTTAAGAAGAACTCACTTTAATGTGCGATAGAAGTATGTCTGGATGATGAAGTGTATTTCTACGATCACTCAAACCAAATTTATAAGTATATAACAATGTACTGGTTCAACTAATCTTTGATAGTTTCTGGGGCGCAGACAAACTAAACTGTGGTGTAAATATCGTTTAAGACGGCTTATATACACACCAAAGAGCATGAAACTACGGATTTTACGGTGGGGACGGAATAAAAGAATGCAGAGCAACGCAGCGAAATTTTGAGGAATAGGCACTTTTGAATTTAAAAAGTCTAAAAACATAATCTATCAAGATGGCGGGGCAGCATACAGCCCCCGCCGGTAAGCCGCCTGATAAATATTATAAGTGTCATTCTAGTGCCAGATTTGGTGCGATAGTTTGTTTTTTTTTGTGAGGATCCTTACCACTTTAGTTGTTTTGATAGATTGAAAAACACAAAAAGAAGTGGTGAAATCTTGGCAGTATGCCCGAAGCATGCGCATCTGAAACTAACCTCAAATTTCAACGTGGATACCTTGAGTGACGATGTAAAATTGATAATAGCGGAAATAAAAGCTACACGAAAAGAGGTAATACAAAAAGAAATACTAGATGAAATTGCAGCTGCCAATGGTACTAACGTTGAAGACCCTCATAATGAAACAATCTTTGATAATAACACTGAACTGGAAAATTTAAAAATTGAAACAACTCTATTAAGAGAACTTAACAAGGAGCTACAAGAGAAAAATTATTTACTCAGGGAACTTCTAAATGCTGAAAAAGAAAAAGTAAACTCAGAAGTAACAACTAACAAGAAAACGTATGCTGAAGCTACAATTAACAGTAAACCCTTAAAAAAACGCATACCGAAAATAATTATTCAAATGAAAAATGAGGACGACGACATAAACAAAATTAAAAAAAGGGTTACCCACTATTTAACGAAAGAAAAAACAATCAAGACGAAAAGTTTACAGGTAAAAAATAACAAGGAAATCAAGATTAACTGCCTTAACGAAGATAGTACCAATAAAGCAGCCAAAATTTTAAGTAGTAAAATGTCGGATAAGTGTAAAATAGGAACAGAAAGCATCTCTAAACCGAAAATAAAGGTGGTGGGTATAGACAATTTTGAAAATATGAATGGTGAAGAATTAGAAAGTGACATCAACACAAGAAATTTTAAAGACTGTGATGGAAAATGTGTAGTGTTAAGTACTTATAAAAATACCAAAAATAATACAATAACAGCTATTATTGAAGTTCCTTCGGAGATATACAAGATAATAAGAGAATGTTATAATAATAAAATCTACATAGGATATCAAAACTGTAAAATATATGACTTAATAAATATCAAGCCATGTTACAAGTGTGGACGTTTTGGACATAATTTAAATAAGTGCTCTAATGATTTAACACGTTTAAAATGTGCAGGATCTCATATATCAGCACAATGTCAAATAAAAGATAATTTCACATGTGTAAATTGTTTCTACAGCAACACTAAATATAAAACGAATTTTGAGGTTAACCACATGGCGAATGACAGTGAGAAATGCAAAATCTTAAAAGGTAAAATCAACCGAGATATAGATATGACAGATTACCCAGTGAGGCCTTATGTACCCAGACTCATCGGTAAAGTAGAAAACATCAAAATTACAACTAATCAAACACAGCCACATACTGTTACTGCAATGTCAATGAGTTAATCTGTTTTATCCATTGCCCCCTTGGGCTTGCAGTCTTCGAGAGAATCGCTAAATGATAATGGATCAAGTCCAGCAAGACATTGAAAACTTCTTACAACGTGAATGTAGCTGCGCTAACATGCAGACTCTCAACAATAATCTAACAGGCCAAAATAATCTAATTATGTATGTAAATATAAGAAGCATAAATGCTAATCTAAAAAATCTAGAAATTATTATTGAGAGTCTGTATGTTAAACCATGTGTAATTGTTTGTACAGAGACTAGAAAACTGGAAAACTATAAACAATATCAATTACCTAATTACAAAATTTTTTATAATAATAGTAGAATTAACCAAAACGACGGGGTTCTTGTATATATAAATAGTAAAATATTTGAAGACACAGAAACAATAGTAATTGATAGAGTTAGTTTTCTATGTTCCAGAATTAGACTAAAAAATAAAGATGAGTTAATAATCTCGGCTGTCTACAGATGCCATGACACCTCGAAAACAGAATTTATTTTGAGTGTAAAAAATACATTATGAATTATATAAACAGTAAAAATCATTGGTTAATCGGAGACTTCAATATTAATATAATGAGCAAATCTCTTGATAGTGCATATGACATGACTTTAAGCCAAGATTTTTTGAATCATCTTTTAGAACATGAGTATACCCCATGTTTCCTTGGAGTCACACGACCAGACCCAGAAAATATCTTCGGGGGTTCATGTATCGATAATATGTATCTAAAAAGTAAAAATCTAACAACAAAAGCCTACAAAATAACTACTCCATTTACTGATCACTACCCTTTGTTTTTAACTTTCGATCATATAATACATAGCGACTCAAGAAAGCAGAACAATAAAACCATAAATTATAAAAAACTAATTAACGTAGCTAGAAGCATAGACTGGAATTCGATTTTGACTATACAAAATCCTAACTCTGCCTCAGAGTTATTAGTTGAACTAGTGAATGGATGTGTTGAGAAGGCAACTTTTTCACAAAAACAAAATAAACAAAAAAATATGATTCCTAGAAAGATATGGATCACAAACGCAATTATAATATCATGTAAAACTAAAGAAACTTTATATAATATTTTTAAAAGAAACCCAACTAGTGAATCTGCAAAAAAAGAATACAGGGACTATTGTAAAATATTAGATAAGATTATTAAAGATGCCAAACACAAATTTGACTTCGAAACGTTTAAAAAATGTGACAACAATCCTAGACAACTGTGGAACTTAATAAATAAGAAATTAGGAAATAACAAAGTGCAATCAAATAATATAACTAATATTTACGATCAAGACAATAAAAAAATAGAAGATCAAAGGGAAATTGC
This sequence comes from Torymus aiolomorphi, assembly GCA_036365515.1. NCBI lineage: Eukaryota > Metazoa > Arthropoda > Insecta > Hymenoptera > Torymidae > Torymus > Torymus aiolomorphi. The sequence continues at coordinate 20,950,304 of CM070874.1, forward strand.
TAATGTTATGAATAAGTATTTTTGTGAAGTAGGATCTGAAGTAAGTAAAAAAATTATACAACCTACAAATAAAAGATTGAATATGCCTAAACCAAATAACAAATCAATGTTTTTAGAACCCGCTGATGCACTTGAAATAAATACAATTATACGTAACATGAAAAACAAAGCTGGAGGTGTAGATAATATAAATACAAAAATTTTAAAGACGTTAGCAAACTACATAATTATTCCTTTAGAACATATATACAACTTGAGTATTGAAAAGTCTATCTGGCCAGATAATCTCAAAAGTGCCGAAGTTGTCCCTATCCACAAAGCTGGAAGCAAATCATGCATTTCTAACTACAGACCAATATCTCTAATATCCAATATTGCCAAAATTTTTGAAAAAATACTTTATAACAGACTTTATACTTCTTTGGAAAAACATCAAATACTTTCTGAACACCAATATGGCTTTGTTAAAAACAAAGGTACGGCGGATGCACTTAACTACATAACACATAAAATCTATCAAAATCTAGATAAAAGCAAACGTATTATTGCTACTTTTTTAGATCTGGCAAAAGCGTTCGATACTGTTAACCATGACATATTACTTAGCAAATTAGAACGTTATGGAATAAGAGGAAAGGTCTTACTTTTGTTCAAAAGCTATCTCTCCGATAGACAACAAAAAGTTCGAATACAAAACCAAATAACTGAATACAAATATGTATCTTGTGGGGTGCCACAGGGAACAATATTAGGACCGATACTTTTTATATTATATGTAAACGATCTATTGAGAGATATGCCGGAAGGGTCTATTCTGTCCTACGCTGATGACACTGTCATCATTTCTAGTGAAGACACGTGGTCAATGGCGCAGGATAGAATAAACAAACTACTAGATCAAGCGGCGGAATGGCTTGCTTTAAATAAGCTATCCCTAAATATACAAAAAACTAAGTTTATAACTTTCGGTAACTATCGTGATAGTGTCCCAATTAATGTAAATATAAATATACAAAATCAGCAAATAACTAGAACAGAATGTTACAAGTACTTGGGATTAATTTTCGACTTTAATATGAAATGGGATAGTCACATTAAATATTTAATTAACAGAACAAAATATTTAATATTTATACTCGCAAAGCTAAGAAAAATTATGGATACAAACACATTGATGATTATTTATTACTCCTTCTTTCATAATGTTATAAACTATGGCATCATTGCTTGGCGGGGTGCTTGTAGAACAGAAATTAAAATAATACAACAAATCCAAAATAAATTGCTCAAAATCATTGCCAAAAATAAATTCCAGATGCACAACACTCCGCTAAAAATAGAACAAATGTTCACTCTAGAATCCTTATGCTATCATTATAATAATCTAAAAGATGCTTTTCTTACAATAAAACGCAATACTAGAAAAAAATCACTACAACTACCTAAAATGACCAAAGCTATTAGTGATAAAGATAGTCTGGTAGAAGCTATGAGGGTATTTAACGACTTGCCTAATGATCTCAAAATTTTAAATTATAAGAAGAGTACAATTAAGTACAAATTAAAACAAAAGCTCTTTCGATAATAACATTTAATTGTAACATTACGCACAACTTCATATCATTTTCACTGTTTACTTTTGGAAAAATGAAGATTATAATATTACTTTTTGGCGGATTTTATTTATAGAATATATAAATTGTTAAATGAAATAAAGTTTTTGAAAATGTTTATGTTACTCGAATGAGTAATCTGTTAGTTTTAAGTTATAGATATAGTATTAGTTGTATGCAACCAGACTATTGTACAGGTAACAATGTTTACCTCTAATAGATTTTACTTTGCAAACTGCATTGTAACTTTTCTGGTTAAATAAATAAATAAAATAAATAAATAATCGCAGCTTAATATATTATAATGAAAAATCACCAAAAATCTTTTTAAAACACTCAGAATTATAAAAAATTCCATAAAATAATTTCTACGACTAAGTTATAAAATACGGTAAATAGATGGATACAATGTGTAGTAAAACTATGTTACTCTGAACTGATATGAAAATTGATTGGGTTGATCAATACATCGATCGGCCTGTGAAGTTCCAAAATACCACCAATAAAAAGAGAATGTTGCACCTAACAATAAAGTACAATACCGCGAATTAATGTGAATGTAACTTTCCAAGGTATCCGTACCAATACCTTACTAATACCGAATCAATAACAAAATTAACTGGTTAATGAAAGTTATAAATATGCGAAACTGTTAGAGGGCAAAGTGGGTAGTAAAAAAGTGTAATACCGCGAGCTAATATAACCATCGATTAGACTGATCAATGTATCGATAAAAAAATCGATCAACCAATGAGGTTCCAAAACATCTTCATTTAAAAGAAGATATAGCACCTTATAAAAAAGTCTAATGCCGCAAATCGATCTGACTATAATTTCCAGTGGAAAATCATGCCAATATCGAGCCAATATGTTGATCAGTGTACTAAACTCTCTCTATTTTCTCATCTTGTATTGAGGTTTACGTAAAGGGTTGTTTGCGTGCTTGATAATAACAATAAATTAATTTTTATTGTAGTTTTTCGTAGCATGTATCAGGAACATATAAGCTAAGAAGGTGTCACATATGTAATAGTCATAAGTAGGGTATTATACTATCTGATCCGTTGATTATTATGACGGACTACTAACCATACAAGTGATAACGTCTCATCCGTTGCACTTGTCATAAGCAACAAACAGCGAAAAGAGTTTAAGTAGTTGTAATGATCATCGATTGGATCAATCAACATATTGATAACGAAATCGATCGATCTGTGAGGTTCCAAAATACCTCCAATAAAAAGAGAATGTTGCACCTAACAATAAAGTACAATACCGCGAATTAATGTGAATGTAACTTTCCAAGATATCCGTACCAATACCTTACTAATACCGAATCAATAACAAAATTAATTGGTTAATGAAAGTTATAAATATGCGGTACTGTTAGAGGGTAAAGTGGGTAGTAAAAAAGTATAATACCGCGAGCTGATATAACCATCGATTAGACTGATCAATGTATCGATAACGAAATCGATCAAGCAATGAGGTTCCAAAACATCTTCATTTAAAAGAAGATATGGTACCTTATACAAAAGTCTAATACCGCGGATCGATCTAACCGTAATTTCCGGTAGTAAATCGTGCCAATACCGTACCAATACGTTGATCAGTGTACTAAACTCTCTCTATTTTCTCATCCTGCCTTGAAGTTTACGTAGAGGGTTGTTTGCGTGCTTGGAAATCATAATAAATGAATTTTTATTACAGTTTTTTGCAGTATGTATCAGGAACATATAAGTTAAGAAAGTGGTACATGTGAATATAGTCATAAGTAAACCATTATACCGGCTGGTCAATTCGCCATTATGACGGACTACTTGGCATAGAAGCGACGACACCTCATTCGTTGCACTTATGATAAGAGACAGCCAACGAAAAATCTTCAAGGCGATACACAAAAAGTAGGTGTAGCTTAACGTGTGCTAGTGGGGGTGGCCCCTAATGCAGTTGTTATCATTCTATTTTTGTAGCTTTTTAATAAACCTACACACTCAGATGTTTCTCTGCTAACTCGGGTCGATTTAATTTTATATTAATATTAACTTTTTATGTAAAATTAATAAATAGTCATTTCCTAAACATAGTTTTGTAATAAATAAACTTAAATAAACAATAATTAAACATAAACTAATAATTTAAAATATTTCTTGGGTAAAACGCTGTACAAGCGCTGAATCAGTGCTTATATGAACTTTTCTCAAATAATTTATTTTATAAATTATTTGGATAATATAGTAGACAAATGTCTCTGATATCGGCTGAGATTGAATGTTTTCGTGAGAAAAGAATTTTAGAGTATTCGCCAGACGTAATAAGAGTAAACCGAGGGTTTTGTTCCATCTCTTATTATCGCATGATTTTAGAAGTTATTTGAAAAATAATTTCTACTTCCTCCGTCATCTGTAATATGAATCCAGAATCCGATTTTCTGCAAGTTTCTACAGACTCTAGACATGATAAGACTGTAGCTTATGCTTCAGTTTTCACAAACTTTTACAAAAATGATGGTTAGAGCACCCTGCTGTCCTCCAGTCTACCGCAAGTTTTCGACACGACAAGATCTCTCTCTCTCTCTACCCTATTATGCAGAATATTGGAGAAGTACGCGTCGATATCGACGCTTACCCCGAGCTGGTTCACAACACCGCTTCGCCGCCACAAGAGCTGGCGAATTTCGTGAATAATTTGATCGATATGGGGGGAGCCAAGAATTGCTGACAATATACGGCAAGAAGGCGTGCAACCTCTGGTACTCCAGGAGGCTCTGTTAGAAGAGTAGGCTCGTCAAATACAATTAGAGGAGGACGCTGCACTTGCAGATTTGTTGCAAGATGCTTTCGATGAGGCTGCCGCTGAGGAGGTGGACAGCGGCTTCGAGAGCGATAGTATTGAGGAGGAAAATCAGGAGAATAACCAACCAATGGATGTGGTGAAGGCTGAGGAAATAGATTCCGACGCCGAAACCATCGATAATAATCACCCTGATCAAGTGGAAGATATCGAAAGTGAAAGTGAAAGTGACAATGATAACGAGTTAGATATCGATGAAGTGACACTGCGACGTGCGATGTGTGTGCGACGAAGATTTTTTCGCGGGGTACAACATTTATTACGGTTACAACGCGACGAAGAGATGTCTCGTATGCGTCGGCGATTACGTGGTATTCAGCAGCGTATAAGTCGCCGTCGCCGAGACGTGGTGTATGATGCACCACGTCGCTATCGCGACATTTGCTACGGCTGTGATAAACGGTTTTGGTGCCAGCGTAGTCGTCGTTGGATTCGTTGTACATCTTGCGGATTCTGGTTGTGTCCCGGCCTGCAATGAAGACACAGTGTACTGCCAGAACGAGAGGCAATTTTTGCCATGATGGCGCACACACACACACATCGAGGAGTTGTAAATAGTTTATAGTGACAAAGTGAACCGTATACTTAAGTGACAAAGTATTTGGAATATAATTTAACTTGAATGACAAAGTGCTTAGTTAGTAGCATATTGTTTAATTCTAAGTGACAGTGGTAAAAACTATGACAAAGTGACAAAGTGTGTAGTAATTAATAACAACCGCCACAATAGCCGAAGGGCCGGAAAATGATGATGTAAGTATTCTTATAATTATTTAAATATTATTATTAAAAATGTGTGCGTGTGTATGTATGTGTTTGTGTGTGTGTATGTGTGCGCGCATGCGTGCGCGCGTGTGTGTGTGTGTGTGTGTGTGTGTGTGTGTGTGTGTGTGTGTGTGTGTGTGTGTGTGTGTGTGTGTGTGTGTGTGTGTGATTTTAAATCATATGTGATTTTAAATCATATATGATTTTAAATCATATATGAAACTATAGTTTCTAATTTGAATATTGTGGCACTATGGGGCGGCCATAATACATTGACCCTTTCTGGTGGTGGGGGTTTATTATGTCTGGCCCATGGTGCCATAATATTCAAAATTTGAAACTATGATTTAAAATTTTTCTTTTACAATTCAACTTAATAATTTAAAATTTGATGAAACTATGATTTAAAATTTTTCTTTTACAATTCAACTTTTATATAATAAATATATATGAAAAATGTTGAACAATTGAAAACAATCTTGTGATAGTATTTTAAACACACATCAATTTTTCTTATAATACCACCAACAATTTTTGTTTTTAATTGTATATTTATCTTATATAAATTTACTAAGTCAATAATAGTTAATATTATAGAGTTAAATTGTAAAGTTAAATTTTAAATCATAGAGTTCAATATTATATAAATTTTAAAAGTTCAAGTTATATTTTAAATTTTGAAATCATAGAGTTAAGTTTAAATCATAATTTTAAATTTTGAAATCATAGAGTTAAGTTTAAATCATAATTTTGAATTTTGAATATTGTGGCACCATGGGGCAGACATAATAAACCCCCACCACCAGAAGGGTCAATGACCTTAAAGTCGGTGGTGGGGCGTTTGTTTGTCTGCCCCATTGTGCCACAATAACTACTACCGGGCTTCATTTTTAGATAGCAGAAATCGACTCTCCAATGCTCGCTAAAATACGTTTTCCGCAGGTTAGACCCTCTCCTTGTGAGTGTTCCAGAGTAGTATAGTTCTTTTATAAATGTAGGGATTTAGGATTGAATGTCAGGAAACATTTTTACCTCAGAAAAATTTTGAAAAACTGAAAAAAATGAATGCAAGAAAAGTAAGCACAAAAAATTTTCTTTTATCAGATCAAAAATCCATACATTGATTAGAGAATTAAGCCTCTTAGAAGTACCCACTTCAAACTTGGGAACATTTCATCCGCAGGAAAGCTCGTAAGCTTACGGACAGGGGAAAAAGTTGTCTAATCTACAATTATGATTCTGGACCATATAAAAGGCCCAGACAAAGTTCTAAGGTAAGGTAAATATATGGTGCCGTCGCCCACGGCACCTTTGTCGTCAACGCCGCTCGGCACATGCGCGAGCCGCGCAAGCAGCGCTTCGTGCCTCGAGACTGTGAGGAGCCGACATTCAACGAGCACTCGCTCTCATTCGGCCGGCAGAACTCCTAGGACCTGGTCGCTCCAGCCCTAGCCATCACCGCACACACGCTCACGCCACAGCTCTGGCGAGCGCGTCACTCCAGATCACTCATGCCTAACGGAAGACTTAGGTGCGCGCAATACACCCGTTGTAAATACTTAACAGTTACTTTAAACGTTAATAAATCGCACATCTGTGCAGTGTGTAATAGACCGAAGTCTTTTATTGCTGCGACCCTCACCTCTCCTCATTCCCGTTCGTCATACACACACACACACACGTGGAGCGGAGAGCAAGCGAACCAGCACAAATATACTCTCTTTTATGTGCAAAAAGTGGGAAATAATTGGTTTACATATATGTATTAAAATATGCGTTTTTTATTTCAGAAAAGAAGGGTATCTATCCACCTTGATTCAAAACATTCCCAGCGTCTGAATTTTTGTTGCATCCTCCTGTGATAACAAGTATATATTTTTAACATCGAATACTCAAAATCTACCTCGAGATTGATTTTAAATTAATATTGTTTTTTTATACGATTAGATTGAGTAGTTTTAAAATAAAAACAATAAAAATTTATTAAATTTTAATAACATTTAAACTTCCAAATAAAAAAATAAAAATCAAATCAATTTTATCTCCGGGTAGAAGTTTTTTAAATTAGTTCCAGAATATATGAAAACAAAAGTCAGAAAGGTGCAAACAAATTTCAGGCACCCGGAACATTTTGAATGTCATAAAATAAAGTTATTAGAAAAATACATTTAAAGATAAATATAACTTAAAACAGAATTAAGGAAAAGCTAGGTTATGTATTGTGCCTTTTGTTTATTTAAAAACCTTCTTCATCATAACAAAATCTTTTCCTTCCTCCTCGAGGAAGCTTTGTGATAGTAATTTTTAGTTGTTGGAAAAACATGTTATAATTGTTTTTCGAGGAGCTAGGAATCAAAATACATGGTATTTGAAAAATGTCTGTGTGCGTGCGTGCGTGCGTCGTGCGTGTGTGTGTGTGTGTGTGTGTGTGTGTGTGTGTGTGTGTGTGTGTGTGCGCGCGTGTGTGTACGCCAGGATCTCGGCTTCTACTCGGTCGATTTTAACCGGACAGGTCTAATTTATTTTGTTTTTTTTTTTGTGTGATTGCGGATCAAAAATCCGTTTTTTGATTGGGCTGATGCGTTTTTGTTTTATTTCGAATTTTTGATTTTCTCAAAATTTATTCTTGCTTTTTTTTAATGATAGGATCGAGATACTTTAATCCGATGAGTAGCATTCGAAACAGAATTAAAATACCATTTTTAAAAAAAAAATTTCTAGCCATAACAGTTCTTTTGTTATTAACAAAAACGTGTTCTTTTTTTAAAAGTTTATAATTCCCAAACTAAACGGTCAATATTTTTAAGAAAAATCATGATACAGCAAAATATAAAAACCTATAATCTGGAACAATGAAAAAATGAGTTATGTATGTCCAACGATTATGGGAGTAAAATTGACTAACCGCTTCAAAATTCCTTTGTACACGTAGATTTTGGATAGTTCTCGGTCGAGTTTTTTAGGCAAAATGATTGGTCCATATTTCAGAGATATTTGAGCTTAAAGTTTGTTTAACATTTTTTCAAATCGTAATTTCTCGAGAATGGCTCTATGTATCTTAATCGGATGGGTAGCATTTGAAGTGAATTAAAATACCTATATTTTCTAAAAAAAATTTCTAGCTATCACGATTCTTTTGTTATCAACAAAAACGTAAAAATAGGAAAATGAAAAAAATGAGTTTTGTATGTCCAACAATTACGGGAGTTAAATTGTCTTAATCGCTTCAAAATTCTTTGTAGAGATAGATTTTGGATAGTTCTAAAGAACGGCTCTACGTATCAGCTCCAAATTTATAGACAATTTTGTATGTGATATAGATAATATTTGTGCTAATTTTCATCAAGATCGAATCATTACTTTTTGAGATATTTGATATTGAATATTTTCGTATTTTACAAAGTCAATTTCTTGGTCGCTGATAACTAGTGAAAAATAATTGGTTCAAGGGGATCAAACACCTTTACAATTTTCATCATAAAATGATATGAAAATTAATTTTCATAATTAGAAAAATTTTGAAGTAATATCCTAAAAATATATTCAATTTCTGATAAAATGAGACCGAAAAAAAAACTTTGATCGATTTTGATCAAATATATGGCCATTTAAAAATGTTTGCTCTGCCGTCGACTCCAGATTCAGGAACTGCATATATTTTAATGGGAGAGGTCCTAAAATTTTAGTATTTTATATGACTATTGACTGAAGAGTTGTACGCATCCAATTTATTTGATTAAATAATTTTTTACGGTCAGAAATTGCTAAAAAATCTTAAATTTAAGTGAAATTCTGTTGAGATCGTCTATAAAGGTTTTCGTAGGTCGAGACTAGGGACCAAGCAGCTTGCCTACAGAAAAGCTCGTGATCTTGCAGATCGATCAGTCGAGGAGGCGAGGAGTAATTACTACCATTACCGGTCATCTTTGTTGACTAATCCCAAGGATATCTGGCGTGAGCTCGAGCACTTAGGTATCTCCGGGTCCAAGAAATCATCGACGTCGACGTTCTCCATCGATGAGCTTAATGCTCATTTTTTAAGCTCAACGGTACTGAGCGGATGACGTTCGATGAGATTCAGATCTCGGATGTGTCTGCTGCAGTAACTCACTTTAACACCCAGGCTAGGGGATCGGATAGTATCCCGCAACATATCATACAACTTGCTCCTCCCTTTCTTGCGCCTCGAATCAGTAAGATCTTTAATCAATTGCTGCGTGGAGCTTGTTTTCCGCAAGTATGGAAGAAGTCAGTTGTAGTTGCCCTGAATAAAGTGAGTTCTCCTAACAGGTTTGTTCTTAATCCTCTGCAGACCGGTTTTCGTATTGGCCACAGCATGCAAACATCTTTTCTCAACCTTACTGATGATATTAATCTTGAGATCGACAAAAAACTTGTCACCTTGCTGCTATTATTTGCTTCAGTAAGGCCTTTTACACTGTATGTCACGTCAAGCTCCTTTAGAAATTAGTTGAGAGCGGAATAGGCGGTCGTTGACAATATGCCCAACTACTTATCTCGAACTAAATACAGGAGTTCCACGGGGCTCTGTGCTGAGACCACTGCTTTTTGCCATATATATCCATGACATGCACCTCTGCCTCGACCTGGATGTTTCTCACATCATGTATGCTGATGATCTCCAACTATATATTAGTTGTTCTCTGAAGGAGCTTGACAACTTCTCGACTAAGATGAGCGCAATCGTAGAACGTATCACGGGACCATATCATTAAATAATTAAATTGGGTTGATTTTGGACTTCACATCGCCTTAAGGGTAGAATTTAAAGGATAACTGATCAAAAATTCGATTTTTTTTTATTATAGAAATGTAATTTATAACGCTTTAATTTTAAGACAAAACCATGTCCATACATAAATTTGATAATATAATTAAAGTTGATAGAGGCACCCTCATCACCCTCATTGTTAATGTGGTAATATAGTAATATATGTGGGATCCTGTGAGGGCCAATACGTAGAAAAAAAAACACAATTGTAGTTTGTGCGAGGTTTCGTCAGCTTGATTACTGACCTCTTCAGGCTTTATTAAAAAATATACAAAATGATTAGAATTTATTTTACAATTAAACAGAGATAATAAATTAACAATAATAATTAGACCAAGCTTACCACAACAAAAATTCTATGCTAATAAAAGATGACTTTATTAGCAACGTCAACGAATAAAGTCAATGTTGTGGGAAACCGTACACATTTCTACTTATATATATATATATATATATATATATATATATATAAAAACAACTCCCACATTATATATTGGGATAATACACGAATATTGGATAAGGAAGTTGATTACAAAAAACGAAAAATTTCGGAAATGATTTACATCAATAGTACTAAAAATACAGTTAACAAAACAGAGGATACACAAAATTTAAATAATGTATACAGTAATACACGAATATTGGATAAGGAAGTTGATTACAAAAAACGAAAAATTTCGGAAATGATTTACATCAATAGTACTAAAAATACAGTTAACAAAACAGAGGATACACAAAATTTAAATAATGTATACATTATTTAAATTTTGTGTATCCTCTGTTTTGTTAACTGTATTTTTAGTACTATTGATGTAAATCATTTCCGAAATTTTTCGTTTTTTGTAATCAACTTCCTTATCCAATATTCGTGTATTATCCCAATATATAATGTGGGAGTTGTTTTTAGCATGTACAGCTATCATGGATTTGTCTTTCTTATCTTTTTCATGTTCTTTGATTCGAATTTTTAAAGCTCTTTTAGTTTCTCCCACATATGTAGAAGGACAGGTCTTACAGTTGATCTTGTATACAACCCCACACGTATTCATTTTTTCAAGTTTGTCCTTCCCAAGCTTAATAACGTTATTAAGTTTTTTATTGATGAGTGGCACCGTGCGTATATTGTGTTTGGAAAGAATTCTACTACATTTATGAAAAAATTCATCTTGGAATGTAATAGAAACAATAGGTTGGAGATCCCTGTTGGACGATGTCGTTTTGTTGGAGTATTTTTTTTTGCGAAGTCTGTTTTGAATGCAATTGTCTATAAATGTTTTAGGATAGTCATTTAAGGAGAGTATTTTCGAATTTTACGAATGTTAATATTATGGAATTCTTCATTAGATAATAGAATCGCTCTCTTCACTAAGTTAGAAATAATATTTCTTTTTTGTTGTACAGTGTGGTTAGAATTATAATTTAATTATCTTTCGGATGCCATTGGTTTTTGGTACCAATTTGTAATTATTTTATTGTTCGAGGGTGATATCCAAAAAGTTTATTTGATTATTAACTTCTATTTCATGTGTAAATTTTAAGTGTTCATTATAATTATTAAAAATATTTAAGGTTAATTCCAAATCATCTTTTATAATGCATAATAATGTGCCATCAACATATCTAAAGTAGAAGAGAGGGACAATATTGTATTTTCTCTTTAGTGTGTCTAAACAGTCGTTATCAAGATTTTCCATGACTATGTCAGCGAATAAGGGAGAGATGGGTGATCCCATAGGTGTCTCAAATATTTGTTTACATATGGTGTCATTAAAAGTGAAAAAGGTATTATCTCAAATAAGAATTTGACTGCATTGCGAATTTCATCAAACGGAATTCTGCAATTATTGTGAATGTATGTAAAGCATCTATCTAAACTTTGTAAAACCGATTCTTAAGGAATGTTAGTAAACAAAGAGTTGACATCTAATGATATTAACACATATTCATCAGGAATAACAAACTCTTTTATTTTCTTTTTTAATATGAAACTATTGTCGATATGTGAGTGTGGCACTGGTAAGCAGGTTTTTAATTCATTGAGAATAGTTTTTGATAAAAAATGCGTTGGGCTACCAATAGTTGAAATGATCTGTCTTAACGGTATATCGGTTTTATGAATTTTAGGTAAGCCATACGCTCCAGGGAGACAAGTATATGTCGTTGTATATGTAGTTGACGTGACATACAGTGTCAAAGGCCTTACTGAAGCAAATAATAGCAGCAAGGTGACAAGTTTTTTCTCGATCTCAAGATTAATATCATCAGTGAGGTTGAGAAAAGACGTTTGCATGCTGTGGCCAATACGAAAACCGGTCTGCAGAGGATTAAGAACAAACCTGTTAGGAGAACTCACTTTATTCAGGGCAACTACAACTGACTTCTTCCATACTTGCGGAAAACAAGCTCCATGCAGCAATTGATTAAAGATCTTACTGATTCGAGGCGCAAGAAAGGGAGGAGCAAGTTGTATGATATGTTGCGGGATACTATCCGATCCCCTAGCCTGGGTGTTAAAGTGAGTTACTGCAGCAGACACATCCGAGATCTGAATCTCATCGAACGTCATGCGCTCAGTATCGTTGAGCTCAAAAAATGAGCATTAAGCTCATCGATGGAGAACGTCGACGTCGATGATTTCTTGGACCCGGAGATACCTAAGTGCTCGAGCTCACGCCAGATATACTTGGGATTATTCAACAAAGATGACCGGTAGTGGTAGTAATTACTCTTCGCCTCCTCGACTGATCGATCTGCAAGATCACGAGCTTGTCTGTAAGCAGCTTGGTCCCTAGTCTCGACCTACGAAAACCTTTACAGACGATCTCGCTCCTGAATCAATAGGCGATATTCAGCACTGACACAAGGGTGCCTTTTTTGTCAAGGTATCATAGTTTTCAAGAGTGCGAGAACGCCGATTGCACTAGTAACATGGAATTGTAGAATAGAGACACGTTCCTCAAAGAAATCCGACTAAACCACAGACCAGTCCAAGTCTTTCAGATAATCAATGAGAGAATTAGCACTAATAGCCTTATACTCACAAAAAGTAAACGATGTTAATGTCAGCTTGGGAGTCTGTACCGCAAGTGTAGCTGTGATTAAGTTGTAAACATTAATAAATAGTGACTAGATCTTCCAATAACCCACTATAAGGCCCTGTTTACTAGACAAAGGTCGAGCCAGGTGTCAGTGGAAGATTTGTAGTGCGTAACGCCATACGGAACATTTTGGAGCTCATTCTCTGCAATGAACTGGCGGACGAAATTCGTGTCACCGGAAGAGCAGAGCTGGTCTGCATTAACATCCCCGAGTATGATTTTTGTGCTGTAGTCATGTATATAAGTGGTGATTTTTCCTATAAAATCAGTATCGAGAAGAAAAG
>CM070874.1:22858708-22861208 GCA_036365515.1 Torymus aiolomorphi
TTCTACAAGCGGACGATGCACCTCAGCAGCAGATTTCTTTAAATGAAATAAATAAATCAAAACTTCCCGCAAATTACGCTTATTCGGTACACAACTCGACATTTTCGAACAAAAAGAAATGTATACTGCCAATACAAAGTCAATAGTATTTTAAGATTATGTTGTTGCCAGGTGACCAAACTTTCTACGTGACATTTTACATCTGACGATTTCAAAGTAATCTTGTCGGTGGAGCCATCTCTTGAAAACGGCGGAAACTTATTTGTATTCCTTATATATAGTTATTTATTTATATATATATATATACCCCCATTTCCCAGAGTCGGTAACCTGAGGGTCATTATTTCTTTAGTAACATTGTCCGAACTCTGAGGGAAAGGTTCACATCTCCTCAAAAGTACCAATTTACAAACATATCATATATATATATGGGGCATTCTCTGTCAACGCGACACCCCCTCTGCCCAGAACAATTTTGATCCAAATGGGGTCTACCTGGGCTCAAATGAAAGCTCTTGACTTCTACTTTCGAACGCCGTCTGGTGATTCCGAAAATTCAAAATGGCGGATCCAATATGGCGGCTGAAAGTCTCGGAATGATGGAAAAACAAGTTTTTCTTCACTCTAATAGCGAATCTGATACGAAAATTGTTATTTCTTGCCACTAATATGAAGTTTGCGACATATTTTCTTACTACTACCGTTCAAACCGAGTGGCTAAAATTATATTTCAAGGTCATTTTGAAGGACAAAAGTTATTTTCTGGATTTTCGGACTAGTATTCCACGAAACTAGTAGAAAACTTGATTAAGATCATAACTAGACTTGACCTTGGATCATTTTTCAAGGTCATTTTCATGGTGAGTTCTAATTTTAATAAACCGATTCTTTCGCAGTTATACTTCTTCAATTCATGCTATCAATCGGTTTTAATTCGGAACAGTAACAGAAAAACTGTGGTTATATCCACACTTTGAAACATTTCAGAATCACTGAAAAAGTTTGGTGGAGAAGAAACACGTTAGCGTAGAGTATCAGTACCAAATGCAAGAATTGTTTCGTAACTAAACATTAAGTCCTTTACTCTCCCATTTTAGAGCAAATGTTGCACTAAAATTGTTCCGCATTTAATCTATTTCATCGTTCTTCAGGAGTACAAAAGTTTAGGGCAGAAGAAGCACTAAAAAGTGTGGCAATGGTACAACACATTTGTGCTGCTACTGCTTTTTTGATTTGGTGCTCCTCCTGCACAAAAATCGTGCAGTATACGCACTGAGAGAAAAAAACCGACGTGACGCCGTGGATGCTATAGTTCGTGTAAGACCGTGTGACTATACACGTATACAATGCGATCAAAAATTGCAAAATTTTTGAATTTTGCAATTTTTGAATTGACTTTGAAGGTCAACGACGAGGTCAGATTCAAGGTCATCAGACCAGACAAATCCTCGTTGAAAATTACTTACGGTATGACCTTAGCTTTTTCAAAAAATATCGTTTCTGGGCAAATACGGGGGTCCCATACTTTTTGATAACCCTGTAATTAAACTTTACAATAGAACATTTCTAAAATCTCTCTAACTTTTTTTATTCCTCTTTCGAAACTCTTCGAAAAGTACCAATGCTTCTCTAAAAGTTTAGTGCGGCTGTTACTCTAACTCTTTGGTGTATCTGTGGTTCTATATTTCGTGCATTATCTTTCCTAAACGTTTCGTACATATAGTTCCCATCGATTTTCGGGAGGATTCAAATTAATTCGAAGACATTTTTCACAGCACCTGTTCTAACAGTCCTACGTTATTATATTCGAGTATTATCACTTACTCAGATGGATTGAATATGTCTACTGTAGCACGGTCCGATCGTTGTATCAACCCTCTCAATGGTAAGGGTCATATAGGTAATGATTTACGCTTGTTGTCGAACAACTTAAAACGAAGATTTCCAGATTTGCCAGATAATTAAAAAATTTGTAGTAAGTGTAGAAAGTTATGTGGATCTCCCATTTCATCTATTGGTACAAGAGATAACGAAGGCAACAACGAATATGAAAACATGGATATAGAGACGACATCAGAAAACACTGGTATTGATAAATCTGTTCAAGAAGCTACACAATCAGCTAGAGAAATCGAATTGGAAGACATGTTTTCAGAATTAAGAAAAGTTTTCTAGATTAGCAGTTAATGACCCTTTGAAACTAACTATACTTACAATCGCCCCATCAACTTGGAATATTAGTCGAATTTCCCGTGAATTCAATACATCAAGACATTTAGTAAGGAAGTCGAAAAAACTCAAAGCCGATGGAGGTATTTTAGATACAACAACGGCTAAACATGGTAAAACTTTGTCAAAGGCAGTAATAGAAGTCATTGTTGAATGTTATAATAACGATCTGCACAGTCGGATGATGCCGGGTCGAAAAGATACTGTCTCTGTTATTATTGATGGAAAGCGGTCTCAGGTGCAGAAACGTCTTTTATATTTCGATTTACGA